>JAJJMC010005141.1:7324661-7343100 GCA_023531435.1 Papaver californicum
GATATCTACCCTACCAACAAGATCTGGCTATCAAAAAAAAAAAAAAAAAGAAGATCTGGCAAATGCTCTGACAATACAGTGAACCAGTACCTACAACAGCATATTCCCATTTAAGCTCGAGAAAATACAACTAAGATCTAGCATTAGGTATTTTAACAAAAGAGAGAAGGTTAGTAGCTTACTCAAGCTCACTGTGATCTGAGATATCGATAATATACCAGTAAAATATGAGGTTACTTAACTAAGGAACAAAGCTTATCATGAGAAGGTCATCCATAAATACATATTTATGCATGTCGAATATAACGTAACAAGTTTAGCGATGCTTCAGAAGCGGGATAGATCTATACAAGATCATTCGTTGGCAATTTTCTACTTAAAGATAAAGGCTGGAGAGCATACACATTCGTTCTTGAATTTGCCAACATGAAAAATACATGAGTACAAGAATAAGTACTCCAAAAATTAAAGATACCCACTATTTAGCATATTAAGCTCAATATATGAATAGAGATAGCAAATGTATCCACCAGAAATGTACTACAGAGGATATGGTATCCAGTACATCTTATAAGGATGACCTCTTATTAAAATACTCCAATAAAGGATACGCTTCAAACCAAATCGAAGTGCATTTAAGTCAGCAATCTATTACAAAAGAATAGTAACCATAATAGAAACATAAAGACTTGAAGTTAAATCATGCATCTTCAAGCTAAAAATCTACACAGTTATAAGCAAATTACTAATAAAAAACATTTCATATGTTGCCTGCTCTATGAAACTCACCTGTCCAATATTACATAAAATCATCCGAAAGACCTTCCTGATGAAGAAGCCCTCAAAACTCTAATTGGAACACGTTGTGGTTTTTGTAAGACACGGAATGTTCGATTAAGACCACTTCTAAGACATGTCACAACAAGTCTATTTGTATAGCCACCAGCTTTTTCATTCACCTGTATACACAATGATGCATATCAGCACAAGATAATTGAACTAAAAGGAACCACAGTACAAGTAAACATAGAAAAAAAAAGTGAAAACATAAAGCATACGGAAGGGGAGCATGTCACAAGATATGAATATAATATACTTACAGAAACATACTCTATACATACACTGATACGAAATTGTAAAACTCTTACCACTAATTTTTTTCATATATTTTTGCCCTTCGATTTGCAGGATTTTCTCTTTTTTTTTTCAGTGGTTTCATACTTTCAATGTACCGAATTTTATGTGGCACACTGGCATTCTTTAACTGGTTTGAAAGGACATAAATTACAAGGTTAGGGTTACAATATACTACTTGTGGGATTTAAATGCTGATGCAGACAAAGTAATTAAGTTACTAATGTTGAATTAAAACCAACACTAAAGACAAAGTAATAGGTTCATTTACTCTATGGTTCCAATCTTCTTAGTCTAAGTAAAGCATAATAATTCCTTTATGGACAAATAAATCATTAAGAAGAGAGCGTATAAACTTAAAACTCACACAAAGAAGTCATGGATATGAGGTATGCCTTTGAGCTGTCATTCCATGCATGACAAGATAGATTACCTTTGATCTTCTCCTATAAGATTCAGTAGTTGTGATGTACAAGTGGGTACAACTGAATCTGAATCAGAATCTAAATTAGTTCACTCAAAAAAGAGCTTCCTTTTATCTGAATCTGAGAGAGGGGAAGAAGAATTGTGGGAAAAAAACTAGTATGAGTTTCAATTAAAAAGGAAGTGCCTTTATCTAGCAGATTTTAAGAGGAAAAAATTGTTAAAAACTGAAATTGTGAGGGGGAAATGTAATTTAGCAATGAGTAGAACTAACAAGTACCACCAACAAGTAAGGCTAATACTTATTACATCTGGTTGATGTGACCCCAAAAAAATGCCTAATTATAAACTTGATTTTCAAATAAAACCATCATATTACCCCTGAGCAGATCTGACCCATAACTCTAATTATATCTATCAACATACCACAACGGGGCTCATCTTGAGTTACTTTATATTACTTACAAATCTGAAATCTCTACTGTACGTACTAGTCAGTGGGTTATATTAAAAGACGACTTTAATCCATATGTTTTCCTATCACTAGGGGCAAACCAGTGCATCATGAAACCTAATCACATGGGATCTAAGTACGTGAGCAAGTGGTTAATAAAGCCCTACACAGTACACAGTCCATGGTTTGAGTACTCATTCTAAAGTACTCCGAATATCATTTTGGATGCGATAAACACACAATCTAAGTACTTATAGTTAGTCTCCAAAGCCAAAGGGTAACAGAACAGTTCTCTATTACAAATAAAGGATGCACATATTGAGTATATCTTTGAAAACCTAGAAAAAATCTAATGGGTTAACAAACAAGTAATCAAGAGACAACTTACCCTCCAGTAAAGAACCTTGATCGTAAACCTAGCAAATATTTCATCTTGAACTACTTTTCCCTTGTAAATTCCTTCTGGGAAGAACCCTCCATACACCATACTGAACAACCTTCTCTTGGACACAAATACATCTAACTCTGTAAGACTCATTCTTCACATATACATAACTCCACCTACAATAAAAACAGTGAAGATGTCATTAATCTGGATGAAAATCTTATCCATAAAGGGAATAATTGAGTTTTAATATAAACATGAAATTTACATAATACCACCTTCTCATATGATTGAAAAAGTCCGAAGGAATCTTCTAAAGTGGTCAACAGTGAAAATCTGATTCAATAACTTCATGGAACAACAAGAGAAACAAAAACAACCAGATCAACCCAACAAAAACCCGACGAATTTTAGATCTAAGTGATCAGATTCTACTAAGAATTTGCTTTAAAAAAAACCTATAAATCTTAAACCTAAATAATACTGTCTACTTATAAATTCCTAAACAAAAATAAACCCTGTAAAATCAAATCAACCAGATGTGAAGATATATAGTAGCAAAACTCAAAACTCAAATTTATAAAAATGTAGTAAACAGATTGCAAGGGTTTCTGATGGAGAAAATCGCATATGGTATCTAGGGTTTGAAACGAAATTGGGGATACCAATGAATGGTTTTGTTTTATGAAATATGGGTTTCGATTTGTGAGATGAGCGTTAAGGAGAGATGGGTTTGATTTCGCAGATCTCGATTTAGGGTTAGAAGAGAAGAACAAACGAGAGGAGGAAAACTCGATAACGTTTTTAGGAGAG
Organism: Papaver californicum; assembly: GCA_023531435.1. Taxonomy (NCBI): domain Eukaryota; kingdom Viridiplantae; phylum Streptophyta; class Magnoliopsida; order Ranunculales; family Papaveraceae; genus Papaver; species Papaver californicum. The sequence continues at coordinate 7,327,871 of JAJJMC010005141.1, forward strand.
AGATAGGGAAATAAGAAAACAGAAGTGAAATGGAGAATAATAAGGTTGCATTTACCTTTAAGCCCTCAAACATTTTAAAAAATTATTAGCGTATCACATTTTCTTTTCTCTATCCGTCAACCAGTATTTGGTGTAACGAATATTAGTTATATGCAACGGATAAACCGAGAAACCAAACGTTGCAAAATCATGAAGCCAGAATAATATAAACAAAAAGGTTGACAATGCAGGTTTCATTACTAGGTCGATCTTGGGATTCAATAGGATTACAAAAACTTACCTTATTCCGACAATCACAAGTTAATAGAAATTGGCTCGGGCCAGACCAAATTATGGGGTCTTTTCATTCACTGACAGTTTATATTTCATTGGTACCTCAAATTTGTGACATGTATGCGTGTCTATCCCACATGTGCCAACTTGACCCAGCTTGACTTTTTCAATAACGCATAAGTTAAGTCTATTGGCTTTTGTTGTTGAATTCCTGTTGACAAAATTTAGTGTTACAATCTTAAATAAGGTAGTTTCCTTCATAGGCTTTAGCCTAATAAAAAAATAAGCGGAAAATAAAGAGTCGAGGGTATAGCAGTTATGAAAGAGGTTAGAGTGTAAAGTGAAGAGATATTGGGAACCACCCTCATTAAGAGAGGGAGATAACTATCTAATTAATTTAAAAACTTTTTAAACCACCACTTTATCTTCTCCTTCGTATCTAAATCTTTCTGGTTTCCAAACCATCACTTTATCTTCTCCTTCATTCTACTCAGCAAGGGGTAATAATTTAACATCTATTTCTCACATTCTAACCCCTCGCCATGGAGTTTATTTAGGGTAGCTAATAGAGACTTGAGAAAGAGCCATAAGACGACTTTTGAGGTAGGGGTGGTAGTTCTCCTCAACTTGCAGTGGAGGTGCTCTTGTGATTAGAGAACCACCACAAGAGCAACAATGTGAGGAAGAAGAGACGGACAGAGAAAAATTGTCCCACAAGGAAAAGGTAAAGAAATTGTTGTTGCTTCTACTGAACCAAGACTGGAGGAAAAAAAGCCAAAGAAGCATCCAGAACCGAAAGGGAAGCATATTCCCAAAGGCAAAGACGTGTTGTGACCTAAGAAGAGGAATGAAAGACCTTGGGGTGAGGCCCAGACAGGTCTGCTATATTATTTGGTTCCCCATTCATGGGCTGCCAAAGTTGCTGAGACGAGGGTATTAATATAAAAACTTCTCTTGTTTTGTTAAATTTCCGTTTGTTTAACTTCAAGTTAAAAAAAATTGTTTTTATTCTTTGTAGGATCATACACAGGCGATCAAGAAATTGGTTCGTCAAAGGGATCAACATTGGCCCTTAGATGAAGAATGTATGGTCGTCCAAGTTCTCGTAAATGGTACCGGGTTAGCTCCCGGAATTACCATTTCGATGTTGGAGTATGACAGTGTCACCTGCACAGCATTCACGGAACATTATTGGCCTGAAACTAATACGTTTCATCTCCCATTCGGTGAGATGACAATAATGCCGGATGATGTCCAGTCAATTCTTGGCTTACCAATTGAAGGTAAATCTGTGTATGAAGATTTTGACAACAACATGTCATGGAGTGATCTTTGTTTCCTTGTAAAAGATACACTTGGATGGGAGAAGAGAGAAGCTGAATCATAGTTTAAATTGGCTTTTGGAGATAAACCGGGGGCAGCAACGAAGAAAGGTATAGGTATGACCAAGAAGATCTTGTTGCGTAGTCTCAGGGAGAAGTTTGGAGGAACCCGGCAGTTGGAAAAGGATGGTGTCGTCATAGATAAAACCAGAGCTATGTGAACATCCAGAGCGTATCTGCTATATATGCTCGGCACCATCTTCTTTGCTGACAACTCAGGAAACAGGGTCAACGCTCACTTTCTACAGTGGTTGACGGATGATCTCCAGAAGAAGCATGAGTACTCATGGGGAACTGCCAGCCTGGCTTACCTACTTGCCAACCTTATAAAAGCTTCGAGGGTTAGGGGAACTGAGATTGCCGGGAATACTGGTCTTCTTCAGGTAATTTATGTTGGAATTTCAATGTTTAAATTCATTTTTTTTTTGCGCATTATCTTATATTAATATTTATTATCTTCATAGGCATGGGTCTATGATCACTTTCCGAGCCTGGCTCCTAAAACGAAGTCGAGCGGTGATGGTACTGGACCTACAGGAAAGAAATTATCTTCACTGGTACTCAGGCAAGGCATAAAGAAATGCAAATAGCAAAGATGAGAAGTGAAATTGATGCTTTCACCGTTGAAGATGTTGTTTTTGATCTTTATGTGAAGTTAACATAGATGATGATGGAGATGTTGAAGATTTACGTCAATTCTCGGACGTGGCAGGCTACAACGGGCCTTTGTACCATCCGTTTGGGTTCGTGATGTGCAACCCCCGTCGAACTCTCCGCCAAAGTGGCTTTGTCCAAACCAAGGTAACACACGAAGCCTTTAAATTGTGTGTGAATGGCTAGATGATCGAAGTCCCAAGCATCGTGCTCAACTACAACCCAACACCTTTGGTCGCGGTTTGGAACAACCCATATCAACCAGATTACCAAATCCAAATGCAAGAGGTAATTTCATCTCCGGGCACAAAAGAGGCTGCAGAAGATTACTTGGATTGGTATCGTCATTTTGGTCATCCAAATGTCATTAACATTGATCCAGAAACTATGAAAATACTTCAAAGGGGTGAAGGAAACAACACAGAAGATGGTTTTTGGAAGAAAGCATTTTTCAATTTGGTACGTAAATTACTTTTGTTATTAATGTTTTTAAGATTTATTGCTAAAGACTCAACCAACTTTTATTTTCATATGTGAATAGAAAAATAAGGTGAAAAAGAAAGCACTTGCATTGGCAGAGTCTATCACTCCATGCCTAAGTAGAGTTGATGTGACGACATCTGAACAATTGAAGAACCTGCAAGCCAAAATTGGGAAGCTTCATGAAGCAGACGAAGATGAGACGACAAGAAATTTAAAGAGGAGTAGAGTCGGTACAAGAGATGAGACTACTAGCCAAAGAGAGCCGCAACCTAGTGATGAAGAGACACATGATGAAGCCGAGGATGTGCAACGTGGTGCTCGTACTCGTGGCGGTCGTGCTGGTGCTCGTACTCGTGGCGGTGGTGCTGCTCCTCGTACTCGTTGTCCTAAGAGCAAAAAAAGAGCTCGTCAAACTCATGACAATCCCCTCCTCCTTCTCCCTAACTCTATGTTTATTATAACAATTGCGTCAAACTAAGGTTTTTTTTGTGGGTGTATTATTTACATTATATAACACAAGTTAGAATGTATGAGAAAGTTTTTATCTTTAATTTATCTAACTCATGTTTTATTTACAAAATTTTCAAGTTAGAAACCAAGCAAAAAAAAAATCAAGTCAAAAAACAAAAAAAAAATTATATTTACGGTTGGGTTTTGGCTGAATCAGGATTTTTTTTTAAATTATTTCTTCAAATGTCTCTATTTCTTCAAATGTTTCTATTTCGTCTTATATAAGGAGTCCTTCTACAAGTGTGGAAGCCTCTAAATCAGGTTTCTTTTTTATTAGACGATGTATTTACTTACATTTTAGTTAACATTATGTTGGTGATGTTGTGTCTTTTCGATCTCGATAAAGTCCATTATTCAAAGGAACAGTTCTATTGATGTCTGCTAAGTTTTTAGAAATCTCATTACGGAGTATCCATAGTGGAGCATGTGGAAGTTTAACGTCGTAGTAATCGTGAATTTCAGTTATACATCTTCTTAAATTCTAAAAATGAATTTGACAGCCAGTCTAGACGTAGGCCCGGTTGATTTCATCTACATATCTTTCCTTAGGTTTGTTTAATATCTTTCCTGTTCCTAATTCACTGAACCTGGAACATAATTATTTGTTGTTGTCTTCATTCATTCTGATATTGTTTATACGTATTGGATTACATGGCGCATGAATCTTGGGGGATATTTACTTAAGTGGGTTTAATGATCCGATGATTCATTTCTGCCTTACTTTAATATCCCAAGCTACAATCCACTTTAGACAAAAGGCTAGTTTCATCAACAGTAGTTATTTAGGGTTTAATATTTCATAAGTGTTTGGTAATGACACTGTTTCAATAATTTTATTTATTTCCAAATGTCTCTTCTTTATTTTTCAAATCATGGGTTAGTGAATACTCTTTACTTCCATCTGTTGTGGGCTCATGACTATTTGATGGGTTAAAATGATTTGCATCCCAGCAAATAGGTTATGTTGACATGATTGCGTCATATCTTGAAGTTATGTGCTTTTCTCTAATGAATATAACAATGGTTGGATGGATTGATTTTGATGATGTTTCAGTAGGCTTTTAAGTTGGTTATTTTCACAGATAACTAATAATGCAAAGAGTGATGTTCATTTTGTAGAGATCAAGTTTTTTGTACAAGAAGGCAGCAGCATCAATAAGGCATTCGTGGGTTAAAATGATGTCATTTTGGTGACTTAGCAACTAACATTAATTGCACAGCCTTACCCAACCAGAAAATAACAGTTTTCTTTTTTGGTCCTGGTTCGTGGAGAATTGATTTAATTTCTACATTCTTTTGTTGCTCCTAAACTATTAGGAAAGTACCCAACCAGGATTATTGCTAGCTGACCATTGATGAATAATACTCATGGACCTACGTTTCCTGTTTACTTAGCCTAAATGAATCGTCAAGGAAAATTGAGAGTTTAAAATGAATAGGTTTGACTTCGGTGTAGTAAAAATTACTATCGTTAACTCCACGATAAATTTAATCGGTGGTTTTTACCCGTGCACACAAGAATTGTACCGTCGAATAATTTGGTGAATACTAATGGAATATGAGAGAGAAAGTGAAAGATTGTTATTGATTGCACACGCATAATACAGACTGTACACCCTAATTTATACACTTAGAATAACATGTGCATATCCTGTCCTACGTGTAATATTGACATGGCACTATAACAGACAGATCATAATGCCAACTCACTGTACTGATTATGTATAGCTAATATCCCGCCTCAAGCTCATGAGTGGTGGACTAATCTTGAGCTTGGATCGTAAAGCTGAAAATGTTGTTGTTGACAGTGGTTTGGTTAATATATCAGCCACTTGTTGTGAAGTGTGAACATACTTGATCTCTAAAGCTCGTTCCTGGACCAGCTCACGCACAAAATGATAGTCGATATGGACATGTTTCATCCGTGGATGCTGTACTGGATTCGAGGCTAAACTAATTGAGCTTTTGTTGTCGCATCCAATTTGGGGAACCCTTGTTTGTTGGAAATGTAAGTCACGCAGTAAGAAACTAAGCCAGACAAGTTCTGATGCTGTGTATGTAAGAGTGCGGTACTCTGCCTCTGTACTTGATCGTGCTACGGTTGTTTGTTTTCGAGCAGACCACGATACTAAATTTGATCCCAGAAATATACAATATCCCCCTGTTGATCGCCTATCATCAATGGAGCCTGCCCAATCCGCATCGGAATAACCTGTTAGATGTGCTGTTCCTTTAGTAAACATCAAACCATTGTTGATTGTCCCCTTCAGGTACCTTAATATTCGTTTTGCAGCTTCTAAATGTTGTGTTCTTGGGCTTTGCATGAATTGGCAGACCAAGTTAACAGAAAATGCCACATCTGGTCTAGTCCATGTAATGGAGTGCCCCAACTAGTGAACGATACTTTGTCGGATCCTTTATCAACTCCCCTGATGTTTTGCTGAGTTTGGTAGACGCTGCTAATGGTGTTTGGCATGGTTTGCAGCCCTCCATTTTATGCTTTACTAACAGATCTACTACATATTTCTCCTGGCCCAGAAATAGTGATCCCTTGTTACTCTTTACTTCTAGACCCAAAAAGTAATTTAAGCTTCCCAAGTCTTTAATTGGAAAGATAGCTTGCAAATTTGTAATCACCTGTCTAAGATGATGTTCCGAATTTCCTGTTAGTACTATGTCATCTACATAGACTAACGCCACTGAAATGGTTGTACCTTTTTTATGAACAAACATAGATGAATCTGATTTAGATTGAACAAAGTTTAATCTTACCAGGCTTGTACTTAGCTTCTCATACCAGACTCTTGGAGCTTGTTTGAGCCCATAGATTGCTTTGTGGAGCAGACAGACAGCTTTGGGCCTGGTTGAGTCAATGTAGCCTGGTGGTTGTATCATATATACCTCCTCTTTGATATCCCCATGTAAAAAAGCATTAGATACATCTAGTTGGTGGAGTTTCCAATCATATTGAACTGCCATTGATAATACTACTCTTATTGCAACTGGGCTAAATGTTTCCTCAAAGTCAAGTCCTGGTTGTTGATGATAACCCTTTGCTACTAACCGGGCTTTATATCTTGATATACTTCCATCTGGATTATACTTGATACGAAATACCCACTTACAACCAACTATGTTTTTGATTCCTGGATCATCAACTAGTGTCCATGTTCCTGCTTTCTGTAGAGCCTGATACTCACTGTTTGTTGCCTCTTTCCAGACTGGATTTTTGTGAGCAGATGTAATGCAAGTTGGTACTGAAACAATAGTACTAGTAAGAGCTACGTTTAACGGGTACCTTGTAGAGAAATATGCTTTGGGCTTGCTGTTGCCAGTTTTAGCTCTTGTCTGCATCTGGTGTATGTTTATAGTTGTTTCACTTTGGTCTGATCTTGTACTATCAACCACTGATGGACTGTTATTGAGAAATGTTGTACAGACAGTCTTTTCTGGAAATAAAAAATTCTGGGCAGATGAAGAGATTACTGAATATGGAAATGTTGACTCATCAAAAGATACATGACGCGAAATGTATATTTTTCCTGTAACAGGATCAAGACATCGATAGCCCTTTTGATTTATGCTATACCCAATGAAAATACAGTGTCTGCTCCTTTGCTCAAGCTTGTTGGTTGTATACGGCTTCAACCATGGGAAACAGGAACAACCAAAGACTTTGAAGAAGTCATATGCAGGTGGCTTTCCAAATAACAATTCATATGGAGTCATAAAATTTATCGACTTAGTTGGTAATCTATTGATGATGAAGTTAGCTGTGAGTAGTGCATCTAACCAAAAACAAGAAGGCATGCTGGCTTGACATAAAAATGTTCTTGTAATCTCCAAGAGATGTCTATGTTTCACCTCAGCCACTCCATTCTGTTCTGGAGTGCGAGGACAAGTTAACTGATGTGAAATGCCTTTGAATCACAGTAGTGCTGTAAAAGAATGTAGTTATGAATTCTCCTTCATTATCTGTTCTTATTGCAATTACAGCAGTAGATAACATGTTTTCTAGCTTAGTAACTAGTGTAACAAAAGCATGTTTGAATTCAGCTTTATTTGACAATGGAATCAACCAACAAAATTTTGTGTATTCATCTACTACATTTGCATAGTATAGACTTCCAGAAACCGAAGAAACATGACATGGCCCCCATAGATCTATATGAAGAAGTTCCAGTGGTTTTATAGCTATTGAATTTGACATTCTAAATGGTAGTATCTTTGATCTACAAAGTTTACATTCATGACAGGTAAGAGGTTTTGAAAGAATGTTGGACAGATGTAATAGTGAGCATAACCTTTGCATCGTCTGGATTGACGGATGACCAAATCTTCTATGAAGCAGGAGAGTATCATTTGTTGTTGAAGATAAAGCAATAGCTGAATTAGATGATGTCCCAAATTTGATTGGATATAGACCATTCCTATGAGGCCCTCGGAAAAGCACCTTCCCAGAGTTTTGATCCTTTACAGTAAAACCAGCCGAATCCAGTGTCAAAGATACGTTGTTATCAGTTGTGAACTTGTGAATAGAAATGAGATTATGGTAAGCCTCAGGCACCACTAGAACATCATTTAGACCAAAAGAATATGTATTAGCAAATTTAGTTGAGTTACCAGTATGTGTTATAAGCATACCTGCACCATTTGCAGTTTGTATTATTTCTGGTCCTTTATAAGTTTCTGAGTGTTGAAGAGTCTTCCTATCAGAAGCAATATGTCGATTTGCTCCACTATCTGTTATCCATTCTTCATCAGAAAATCTATCTGTTGTAGTAAATATCGCTTTTAGATTAGAAGGTGGTGGTATGCCTTGATAGTTATAAGATTGTCTTTGGGAGCATGTGGTAGCAATATGTCCTGCTAAGTTGCAAATTTGACATACAGATCTGTTTCCGGATGAATTTCCCCTGCCATAATTTGATCTAGGAAAATAAGAATTATTGTTAAATCTTGAACCATTATACTGACTACGATTGTAGTTCCTTGAATATCCCCTTGTGTTTGGGTAACTGTTTCTGAATAGCCTCTTCCAGTATTAGCAAGAAATGCCTTTGCAGTTTGTTCCTCCTGTTGTGCTTGTTGTCTCTCCTGAATGACGGACTCTTCACTGAGTAGATTGTTGTGTAATTCTATACACGTTACAGGAGGACTCATATGTCTCATTGAAGTTGCAAAAGGAACATATTCATCATTCAGTGATTTTAGAGTTATCACTACCAATTCCTTGTCAGACACAAGTTCTCCAGCAGAAGCTAGTTGATCAGATAGAAATTTGATTTCACTTATCAATGATGAGATAGTTTTCTTACCTTGCTTTATGGAAAGAAGTTTTGTCCTCAGTTGAATGGAGTGAGTAGAGGAGGCTCTGCCAAAACTATTTTCTATGTTCTTCCATAATTCAGTAGATGATTGAGAGCTAGAAAAGTATGGAATTAGAGACTCAGAGATTGTAGAATTAATCCACATAATGATTGTTGAGTCCTCATCCAACCAATCTGTGTACAGTTGATTTTCAACTCCATTTTGTTGATTTCTTGGACTTGTGAATTGTTGAGGACAAGGGTAGGATCCATCTAGAAACTTTCTGATCTTAAACTTTTGAATCACAGGATTCATCAGGTTTTTCCATGTGATATAATTTTCTTCCTTAAGTTTGATTTGAACAAAACTAGTGAGAAGATTCAAGGGTACTTTAGAAAAAGAAGTTGAAGTAGGATTTTCCATTGAATTTGAGGCAGTAGAGAAAGATGAAGTTGGAAATGTTTCAATCATAAGAATCTATAGATTTACAATTCAACGAAATACTAAGTATTAGAATATTTGTAAAAACAAAAAATAAGATCAGAAGTTATACTTTGATTTGTTCTTGAACATGTAGAAGCAACAAGACTTACTGATTTGATCAAACAGTACTACAAACAAGTATTTCTGGTTTAAGACTATTAAGATTCGATTTAACAAATCCTCTTCCTAATATTAGAAAACCAGGAAAAATTGCTTGTAAGAATGATCAGAGAAAGAAAATGGAGAACAAGAACAGTAAGACCTTTGATAAAAAATGGAAGTAGAGAAATATGAAGCAGTGAACAGAGAGAGAAATTAAAAGGAAAACTTCTCTGACGCGTCTTTTCTTTCTGCTATCACGCGTCTTCAATTACTGTGTGCATTAAAGTATTTCTGACGCGTATACCACGCTACTGATGCACTGTCGGCCATTCTTTTGATTTCTTCACTAACAAAAGTTAAACGTTGAATACTGATAATTTTTGGATTTCCAAGAACAGATTCAATGCTGTTGAATCAATTAATTGCTTTATTTTCAAGAAATAACGAGTAGATCTAGAATAATACAATTAGTTTTCTGATTGTTGCTTCAATCAAGAACGAGTAGATCTAGACTTGTTGAATTTCTTCACGCGTTTTCTGAGAAGAATTACTGATGTCTCGATTCTTGATGTTGATTGTTTTCAAGAAGAGAAAACTTGATGAACTTCTGTATTAGATTTAAGGGAATTTAGTTAATCGATGAAGAAGATTATTGTTTCAAGAATATGACTTCATTAAAGAACAATTGTTTGAAAAGATTCTTCTATCTATGAAGAAAATTAATTTCTTTCTAGAATTTTCCCAAGAAATTTTCTTGCTCTGATACCATAATGGAATATGAGAGAGAAAGTGAAAGATTGTTATTGATTGCACACACATAATACAGACTGTACACCCTTATTTATACACTTAGAATTACATGTGTATGTCCTGTCCTACGTGTAATATTGACATGGCACTATAACAAACAGATCATAATGCCAACTCACTGTACTGATTCTGTATAGCTAACAAATACAATTTGAAGAACAGTAGCGAAATTTTTTGTAATCTTTAAAATGTAAACTTTTGAATAACATATTTCTTCACCAACTTCGTATCTTCATGGATAACGCATTTCATCTTTCAACAATTAATACTTATGCAACAAAGCAACACAATCTTATATGGAACTACCTTTGGATGGAAAGACAAACACAACTACTTAACTGATACTCTCCATCAAATACTCGATGTTTACAAGAGATGGCGTTTAAAGAGTTTGAATAAATTAATTAGGAAAGAGATATACTTCCTGCAAGTTATGGAACATTGAAAGGAGCTATCCTTAAACCCTTTAGTTTCAGACTGTTTTGTGTCACTATTCCATTAATGATGATTGTGTTGCTTTCTTTCTTCTCGGTGATTCAAACATGTTTTGCTTTGTTTCTTTCTGGTGATTCAAATCTTTTGTACATTTTTTTTATCAAAAAATTATATTTCATTGATCAAAATAGTAAATAAATAAATAAAAATAATAACTCTGCAACAAAATCAGTAATTAATGAAATTATGGCTAAATAAAATCATAGACAACATTTGCTTAATACGTAATTGATAGGCACATTTTTATGTCTAAATTGCGCTCGATTTTCTATTGTGATAGTTTCGATTTTATACTTATGATGGCTTTTTATGTCTTTGTAGGTATTTTTGAGAAATAAATATTGGAAAAAATTGGCTCGAAAAGTGATAAAGGCACCCAACAAAGTTGATAAAGGCACCCACAAGTTGGATTGGGGGCACCCCTCTTTTGAATTTGAAACCGAAAATGGAGGGAAACCTATTTGTTATCGGGAGAAACTCCTGTTGATTCTGTGTTACATGTTTTTAGTGATTTGGGGTAATTCTAATTCACCCAAGTGAAGTTAATCAACCAGAATATCACCAACACACGTCACAATACGTGTTTCAGCCGGAAAAATTGGCAACATGAATGAATCGAGCCGGAAAAAGTTTTTTGGTTCTGTTTCGGATTTGGAGTTGGATTTGGAGTTGTTTTTGGAATCCTTATCGGTTAAAAAGAGTTGTTAGGGTTTACTAATGTTATATAAAGCAAAGAGAGTAAAAAGAGTAGTTAGGGTTTACTAATGTTATATAAAGCAAAGAGAGTCGAAGAGAAAGCCATTGGGGAGAAACTGCAGCAAAGAAAAAAATTCAGGAAAAACCCGAGTTCTGCTGGTGAAGAAGAAGGTGAAGAACATAAGTCTCCAGAGAACTGTCGCTGATACTGTCGCTAAGGCAGTTCCTCAAGCAGTCCTATTTCTGTAGCAGTGCAAGTCCGTTCTTTTCTCCTGTTTCATTTTCCTTCTTCTGTAACGCAGAGAACACTTCTCTGTAACGCTTATAAGCGTCTATGTTCTCCTGTGTTACTATTATTTCACCATTGTAAGCACTTTTGAGCTATGAAATATAGTTTTGAGGGTGTTTCCAATACAATGAGGAGCTAAACCCCATCTCTGAGGCGACGGAGGAAGCTAATTTTCGAAAGATTATGTGTTAGTATTTATTTAATTAATTTATGCAATTCATTTATGATTAATTGCCTTGGTTAAAAATTGCTTTAATGATTTTTGTTAAGCAATTGTGATTTCGTTAGATGGTACATGCTTTGGCCTAAGTTTTAGATGTTCCATGCTTTCGTTATACAATTGTTATTTTGAAAATCTACTTGTTGCTATATTTTAGAATCAAATTAAATGTTAGAATTGCATAATTATAATTATTGAGTTTAATCACTTTAAAAATTGGAAAATAGTGGAATCCTAGCCTCAGTTTACTCTCAATCTTGATATAAATTTTATTTGAGTTTTCCTATTTTTAGTCTTAGAAATTATATTTAAAAACAAATCTTCACAAGTCTTGAACGAACCATTATTTTGCCACTATAAAAAACATATCAATTTTTGGTGCCGCCGACGTAGACTTTTTTTTAGAATTGTTTTTAAAAAAATTTAGGTTTAGTTTAATTTTAGGATTTATTTTTATTTTTTGTTCTTTTGTACACGTCTGGTATTTTCTATTCTTTTCAGATTTGAAGCGAAACTAAAAAGAAAAGGAGAAAGTGCTATAAAAAGGAAGTAGAGCCAAAGAAGGAAAGAAAAGAGGATTCCAAAAGGAGTGAAGAAGATTTATTTTTATTTTTAGAATTATTATTTTTTTTTATTTTTTTTAGTTTTTAGTTTTTATATTTAGAAACTGTATTAGGGTTTGGCTATTATTTTTGTAATTATTTTAGGAATTAGTCTTTTTTTCTTATTTTTGGACTTTGGACTTTGGACTTGAACATTATTATTAATTTTTAACCCTACGGAAGGGTATTTAAATATAAACTCCAACAGGGAAGGACGACAATTACGATATTGTCTCGGCCCCTTGGGTTCGTACACTAACACAGGAGTTGGTGGATTCAGTCGACTACAACCGATTCATCCCCCGTCTGGTACGGGAGGTAAGACTCGATCAACCCACGAATCCCCTGCGAGTGGGTTTATTGTATTCCTTCGTATGCATATATGTTGAGAAATTGAATACGGAATTTATTTTCTAGTAAATGGCAGAAACTGCCCATATAAGATAAGGGTTCGGATTTCATCACCGTATCCTTTCTTCCTACCTTAGGAACACGTTACCTAACGCAAACCTAAGTCTAAAATTTGACTAGAAAGAGACCTATATGGTATCGAGCTTATTGGAAAATCATTCAAAAGGACTGTATTTGTTACTTTATTAGTCTAACTCAAGGTTCAAGAAGATTATTTTAAGTTGATTAGAGCCGCCTTGTAACCCAGGGAAAAGTGCCAAAGAGACAGGGTTAGCAAAGCTCCTTAGAGCTTATCCTGTTTCTCTTCGACTTAATCTAATTCAGACCGTTCTGAGAGATTCGCTAAAATTGTAACTAGTTGCCTTTTGGAAGAATAGAAGCTGGTCTAGAAACAATCTAACTGGAGCCATCATGCTTTTTGTTTCAATAGGTTTGATTTGGTTGAGTCGGCCGTGTTTGTGTTTGTTTAGAATTCCCTTCCGATTAGGAGTTATTGCATTCCCAGTGAGCGCGCCTGGAGAAGAGATTTTATTGGTCGTTTGATCAGTGACGAGAATAGAAACTTTGTTTTTGAAAGTGAGAATTTAGGAAACCTTTCTTTTGAGAGCCCTATTTTTGGAAACTTTATTTTTGAGAATTTGTCTCGTAGTGAGGAAGTTATTCCTAATTTTCCAGTTGTGCCAGAAATAACAACCTTAAAAGATTTGTTGAATCCTACTAGGACTTCTCGTCCATCATGTATTAAGTTAGCTGAAACTCAAGCAAACTATGAGTTGAAACCTGGGACCATACAGATGTTCCCACTCTTCTTAGGAAAAGAAAATGAAAACCCTTACTTTCACATTAGGGGTTTTGAAGAAATATGTAGTACCCTAAGTATTCACAACATGTCTGATGAAGCTTTGAAACATAGGTTATTTCCTTTTTCTCTAAGATACAAGGCCAAATCTTGGTTATATAGTTTGACATCTGAATCCATCGAGACATATGAAAAACTTACCACTATATTTTTATCTAAATTTTTCCCTAGGCACAAAATATCATCTATTAGGCAAGAGATTTCCACATTTGTGCAGCAAGAGGGAGAATCTTTGTATAGGTATTTGGAAAGGTTCAACGATTTAGTAGAACAATGTCCCAACCACGGTTTAGAAAAGCTTAGACTAGTCCAGATCCTTTATGAATGGCTAGATTATCCAACAACAACCATGGTTGAGTCATTGTATTCAGAGAATTTAGAGAGTAAAACTATTGTTGAAGCAATGACATTTTTGAATGAAATCGCTGAAAAGACCCATCAATGGGAATGTAGCAAGGAACCCCAGAGAAAAATTCTACTGAGCAGAGGTAATGTCAATAGGGTAGATGGAATTCTTGAATCAGATGCCAGAATTGTAGTTATAACAAAAACGTCAGAAGCCTTAAAATTAAGTCAATCTAGTTGTCGAATAGAACCCAAGTCATATTGGGAAGGACAGACTGTTGAAGAGCAAGCCCATGCTCTTTACAATAACACTAGATATGATAACCGTCAGAATTTTGACCCATATTCAGAAACCTATAACCCTGGTTGGAGAAACCATCCAAATTTTTCTTGGTCTAAGGGCCAAAATCAAGGTCAGTCTAGTAACCCTCAGGTTCCCCCAGGTTTTGGTTATACAAAGAATTCTTCTGGTCCAGCACAATTTCAGAATCCGTTAGAAAAGACGGTCATGAGTTTAGCAGATACTGTCGCCACATTAGCTCAGAACACTAAAGATTTTCAGCAATTTGTCAATCAAAGTTTACGATAAAATCAAAAGATTGTTCATGCTAACAGTCAGGCAATTTCCAATTTAGAAAACCAGGTTTATCAAATCGCTGAGTGTTTGAGAGAAAGAGAAAAAGGCAAGTTCCATAGTCAACCACAACCCAACCCTAGAGGAGTTCATGAGTTATCTTATGGTGAGAAATCATCAAACCATGTGAATTCAATTAAAACCCTTAGGAGTGGGGTAGTGATGTAGTTTTAAAAGTGGTAAATAAAGTGTTCGATTCTCGAACTTGTGAAGGTAATGATTTTAGAAAATAATAAAAACAAAGCAAAATAAGCTAGAGATGTTTTTAGAAAATATGGAGAAAACCAGGAATCAGGATTCAGTTATTTCCCACAACTATGTGATTAATCATGTAATTCTTTTTAAATAAATTAAGCTCAGATATTGCCAAAATAGGTTTTTATGCAAACAAGTAGAGGTAAATCATAAGCATGGAACATCAATGGTCGTCAACCCAGCATGATCCATCAAACAAAAACACCACTACTGAATGAAAACTGTTTTTTCTATTTCGAAACTATGCAATTTAATAGATAAAGAATTATAAATAAATTAAATAAAATAGACTTACCACATAAAATTGAGAGAAAAACCTCCTCCATCATCCCAGTAAAGGAACTTAGCTCATGGTGGAGAAAACTTGCTCAAAAGATCTTTTCATTGCTCAAAATATTGATTACAAGGTTGAATAAT
>JAJJMC010005141.1:7343279-7378073 GCA_023531435.1 Papaver californicum
TTAGGCCCATCCAAGACTTTACCTGTAATTGTAGCATCCGACTTGGACAGTGGTCAGGAAAGTAAGCTAGTGACTGTACTTCAAGACAACAAGGAAGCTTTAGGGTGGACCTTAGCAGACATTAAGAGTATAAGTCCTACTGTTTGTATGCATCAGATTCATTTAGAGGATGACACCAAACCTTCTAGGGAAATGCAACGTCGATTGAACCCTAATATGAAAGAAGTAGTTCGAAACAAGGTGCTTAAGTTGTTAGATGCGGGTATTATCTACCCCATTTCAGATAGTAAGTGGGTCAGGCATCACTGTAGTCCATAATGAAAACAATGAATTAATCCCAACCCGAGTGACCACGGGGTGGCGTGTTTGTATTGACTATAGAAAATTGAACAAGGTCACAAGGAAGGACCACTTTCCCCTTCCTTTTATCGACCAAATGCTAGAACGATTATCTGGACATAGTCATTATTGCTTGTTAGATGGCTACTCTGGTTATAATCAGATTGTTATTGCCCCAGAAGACCAAGAAAAAACTACTTTTACCTGTCCCTTTGGTACCTTTGCGTATAGAAGGATGCATTTCGGGTTATGTAATGCACCCGCTACTTTTCAGTGTTGCATGATGAGTATATTTTCTGACATGGTAGAACGGTTTTTAAAGGTCTTTATGGATGATTTTTCAGTGTTTGGTTCATCTTTTGATGAGTGCTTGCATCATTTGACATTAGTGTTGACTAAATGTAAGGAAAAGAATTTAGTGCTTAATTGGGAGAAATGTCATTTTATGGTTCGATCAGGAATTATTTTAGGGCATATCGTATCTTCTAAGGGTATAGAGGTAGACAAATCCAAAGTTGACCTTATTAAGAATTTACAGGTTCCCAAAACCGTACGAAATATTAGGTCATTCTTAGGGCATGCAGGTTTTTATCGTCGATTCATTAAGGATTATAGCTTGATTTCTAGACCTCTTTGCAATTTGATTGCAAAATATATTAAGTTTGTCTTTGATGATGCTTATTTAGAGGCTTTTGAGAAGCTTAAGACCTATTTAGAGGCTTTGCAATAGGGGTAATAATTTAACACCTATTTCTCACACTCCAAACCCTCGCCACGGAGTTCATTTAGGGGTAGCTAATAGAGGCTTGAGAAAGAGCCATAAGACGATTTTTGAGGTAGGGGGTGGTAGTTCTCCTCAACTTGCACAAGAGGAATATAATGTTTTCCAAGACTTGGAAGATCTACCTGTGTGCAGTGGAGGTGCTCTTGTGATTAGAGAACCACCACAAGAGCAAAAATGTGAGGAAGAAGAGACGGACAGAGAAAAATTTGTCCCTCAAGGCAAAGGTAAAGAAATTGTTGTTGCTTCTACTGAACCAAAAATAAAGGAAAAAAAGCCAAAGAAGCAGCCAGAACCGAAAGCGAAGCATATTCCCAAAGGCAAAGACGTGTTGTGACCTAAGAAGAGGAATGGAAAACCTTGGGGTGAGGCCCCAGACAGGTATGCTATATTATTTGGTTATCCCCATTCATGGGCTGCCAAAGTTGCTGAGACGAGGGTATTAATCTAAAAACTTCTCTTTTTTTGTTAAATTTCCGTTTGTTTAACTTCAAGTTAAAAAAAATTGTTTTATTCTTTGTAGGATCATACACAGGCGATCAAGAAATTGGTTCGTCAAAGGGATCAACATTGGCCCTTAGATGAAGAATGTATGGTCGTCCAAGTTCTCGTAAATGGTACCGGGTTAGCTCCCGGAATTACCAATTCGATGTTGGAGTATGACAGTGTCACCTGCTCAGCATTCAGGGAACATTATTGGCTTGAAACTGATACGTTTCATCTCCCATTCGGCGAGATGACAATAATGCCGGATGATGTCCAGTCAATTCTTGGCTTACCAATTGAAGGTAAATATGTGTATGAAGATTTTGACAACAACATGTCATGGAGTGATCTTTGTTTCCTTGTAAAAGATACACTTGGATGGGAGAAGAGAGAAGCCGAATCAGAGTTTAAATTGTCTTGTGGAGATAAACCGGGGGCAGCAACGAAGAAAGGTCTAGGTATGACCTAGAAGATCTTGTTGCGTAGTCTCAAGGAGAAGTTTGGAGGAACCCGGCAGTTGGAAAAGGATGGGGTCGTCATAGATAAAACCAGAGTTATGCGAACATCTAGAGCATATCTGCTATATATGCTCGGCACCATCTTCTTTGCTGAAAAATCAGGAAACTGAGTCAACGCTCACTTTCTACAGTGGTTGACGGATGATCTCCAGAAGACGCATGAATACTCATGGGGAACTGAGATTTCCGGGTATACTGGTCTTCTTCAGGTAATTTATTGTTGGAATTTCAATGTTTAAATTCATATTTTTTTTGCGCATTATCTTATATTAATATTTATTATCTTCATAGGCATGGGTCTATGATCACTTTCCGAGTCTGGCTCCTAAAACGAAATTGGGCGGTGATGGTACTGGACCTACAACAAAGAAATTCAAATTCACCGGTACTCAGGCAAGGCATAAAGAAGTGCAAATAGCAAATATGAGAAGTGAAATTGATGCTTTTACCGTTGAAGATGTTGTTTTTGATCCTTGTGAAGTTAACATAGATGATGATGGAGATGTTGAAGATTTACGTCAATTCTCGGACGTGGCTATCCGTTTGGGTTCGTGATGTGCAACCCCTGTCGAATTCTCCGCCAAAGTGGCTATGTCCAAACCAAAGTAACACACAAAGCCTTTAAATTGTGTGTGAATGGATCGATGATCGAAGGCCCAAGCATCGTGCTCAACTACAACCCAACGCCTTCGGTCGAGGTTTGGAACAACCGCTAGCAAGCGGATTACCAAATCTAAATGCAGGAGGTAATTTCATCTCCGGACACAAAAGAGGCTGCAGAAGATTACTTGGATTGGTATCGTCGTTTTGGTCATCCAAATGTCATCAACATTGATCCAGAACCTATGAAAATACTTCAAAGGGGTGAAGGAAACAACACAGAAGATGGTTTTTGGAAGAAAGCATATTTCAATTTGGTACGTAAATTACTTTTGTTATTAATGTTTTTAAGATTTATTACTAAAGCCTCAACCAACTTTTATTTTCATATGTGAACAGAAAAATAAGGTGAAGGCGGTTGGCTGGTGCTCGTACTCGTGGCGGTGGTGCTGCTCCTCGTAGTCGTTGCCCTAAGAGAAAAAAAAGAGCTCGTCAAACTCATCGACAATCCCCTCCTCCTTCTCCCTAACTTTATATTTATTATAACAATTGCGTCAAACTAAGGGTTTTTTTTTTTGTGGGTGTATTATATACATTATATAACACAAGTTAGAATGTATGAGAAAGTTTTTATCTTTAATTTGTCTAGCTCATGTTTTATTTACAAAAATTTCAAGTTGGAAACCAAGCAAAGGAAAAATCAAGTCAAAAAATAAAACAAAAAAAAATCATATTTACGGTTGGGTTTTGGCTGAAAACCCAACCGTAAATATGAATATCAATTTTACGGTTGGGTTTTCAGCCAAAAACCAACCGTAAATTCTCCTGGATCATTCAAAATTGGATTCTAGTACTTGTGTTGTTTTCGGTTTTTCTTTGTTTGAATGACCCAATTTACCTTCAATCTAGTTAAAATGATTGAATAAGTTTAAAATTTTGATTTTGAAACCCCAATTTTACCTTAAGCTCAATGCTCCAGAGGATGTTTTACGGTTGGGTTGGGAAGCCTAAACCCAACCCGTAAATATTGGCTGAAATTGTCAGGAAGTAAAACTACAATTGGTATTTACGGTTTCGTTGATTGTCAAAACCCAACCGTACATCATCCTGGATAAGAATTTTTTTTTAGATTATTTACGGTTGGGTCCGATGCTAAAACCCAACCGGAAAACTGTTACGATTTGGTGTTCATCCATTTTCTTCTGTTTACGGTTGGGTTCGACATGAAAACCCAACCGTAAAATTCTCTGAATAAAAAAAAATCATCTTCTCATACGTAATTTCATCAAATTTGAGCCATTAAAAGACCAAGAGTTTAAGTTAGAGGTATACCTCACTATTCTAGTTGATTGAATCAAAATCTAGAGTTTTTAAAAAAACCCTACAAAATTATCTTATATTTCTTCTAATTTTCCTTCCCACCAAACCAAAAAGAAAAAAAAATTGATTTGATTTCAAATAAATATAAGATTAATTAAGATTAATTATGTTTAGCCTAATCTATTAGCTAATTAGTTTTACTAATACTTAACTAATCAGGGGTAGTTTAGCCATTATGAAAATATTATGGATAAGGGGTTTTTGAATTTTACTTCAAATGTCTCTATTTCGTCTTATATGAGGAGCCATTCTACATATGTGGGAGCCTCTAAATCAAGTTTCTTTTTTTCAGTAAATTTGAAGCATTTACATACCCATATAAAGCATCTATGTTGACAAATGAGAACTTTTGAGTGTAAATGTGATGTAATACAAGTTTTTTGGATATTTGGTATGTAAAAGTCCTTGTTTTTTTTTCAGAAAAAAAAATTGTATGCATGTATAATGTTTGTAATTAGCTTCTTCTTGGGCTCCCTAGACTTTGTCTCGGACTTTTTCGGAGATGACTTAGAACTGGACGGAGCCTTGGTTGTACCTGGAGCAGCCTTAGCAGGCTCTTTCTTGAGTGACCCAAACTGTTGAGAGACAATAGGTCTTTCAGCTTTCATTGATGCCATTGATAAAACTCTTCTTCCAAGGAACACCTAAAAACCCAAATTTGATGGCCTTGGTGATGTATGTGCTTTGAAAACACAGTACTATTTATAACATTATTTTGGTCTTTGTAATTAACAGAAATGAAATCAGAATCATTCCTACCTACACAAGGACTAGGTTTCTATCTGGCAGAATAGAATAGACTTCAATGGTTAATACTTAATAAGAATATTGGTATATGATGCTCACTTATTATTCCTGTCAACAACGAGCATTACTAGGAAGAATATATCTCAAAACATGCATATCTAGATGTAAAACTTTGTGCGAATAGATATCTATGATATTGAACAAATCTCTATTACTCAGAAGATCACTGATGGTGATGGATTAATGGTACTTCACTAAGCGAATAAATGCATGTTTAAATTAAACATGCATTAGCATTCTGCGCGAAAAGGGAGTTACTGTATGATGCAAAAGAAGACTTTTGGAAACAAAGTGGTAAGGATGATTTTATGAAGCTAGATGATAAAAACACATCTTATTTCCACCACAAAGTGAACTTCAAAAAAAGAAGAACTCAAATTGATTATATGCAGAATAATATTGGCATAACTTCAAAAAAGGAGAAATCAAATTGATTATATGCAGAATAATATTGGCATATGGCTGCTGATAGAGAGGACATTGTAAATAAGCTTTTGAGACATTTTAGCACTATGAGTAAAACTACCAAACCTCTAACTCATGATGTTTTGTTGTATAATGTCAATGCTAGTTTTCTTGATGTAGATAATGTCATGCTTACTGCTACTCCTTTTAGTGATGAAATTAAGAAAATTATAGTTGATATGATACCATGGACAACACCTACACCAGATGGTTTTCCACCTGGTTTTTACCAGTTGATGTGAGATATTGTTGTCCCTAATGTTGTCAACACGTTCCGGTCATTTTTTCATTCTTTTTTTTTTTTGAAGCATAAGAAAAATCATTTTTTTCATTCTAATCATATGCTGAAACACTTGAAGCGTAATTCCACTGCTTTTATACCTAAAAACAATTGTCCTAAAGGTGTTGATTATAGACTCATAAGTTTATGCAATGTGTCCTACAAAATAATTTCTAAATTTTTGGTTTCTAAACTTAAGTTCGTGCTGCATAAAGTCATCTCTCCATCTCAAACTGCTTTCATATCTGGTAGACTTATTCATGATGACATTTTCATTGCTCATGAGTTAATTCATTATATGAAAAAAACTAAATCTAAAGATAGTTGTGTTGCTATTAAACTAGACATGTCTAGAACATTCGATAAGATTGAGTGGTCTTTTCTTATTGTAAAATTAAAAAAGCTTGGATTTTCTAAAAATTGGTGCAACATGATAGGTAATGGAACTAAATCTACCTCAATTTCGTTGATTGAAGCTTATGGTAATATTTATTTTCCTCAAAGAGGTTGGAGACAGGGAGATCCCCCATATCTCCTTACTTGTTCATCTACAGCTGAGAAGAATAATCTAATTCATGGTTTTAAAGACGCCAAAAATTTCCCCTTTGTTTCTCATTTATTCTTCGCTGATGATTGGTTAATTTTTATTAAGGCTAGAACTAGAGATGCTAGGGATCTTGCCTCTTTTATTAAACAATTCAGCAAATTTTCAGGTAAAGTTGTTAATTTTGAAAACTATGCTCTTGCTTTTAGTACCAAAGTTCCTAGCAATGTTAAAAATGATATCTCAAATATCATACGCAAATTATAAGAACGGCTTTGCAGGTAAAGTACTTGGGAGTTTCTCTTTTGTTGCAGAAAAATAAATGTGAATCTTTTGATCACCTATTGGACAACTTAAGAGGTAAATTAGCAATTTAGAAGTCCAAATTCTTAGCACCACCAGGTAAGACCATTCTTAACCAGTCTGTTCAACATGGCTAGTCACCACCTAGTTGTTTTCCATATGCCTTACAAACTCGCAGATAAGATGGACTGTATACAAATAAAATTTTGGTAGGGAAAACATGAAAATGAAGAAGGTTTGTTTTTTAAAGGATGGAAGGATATTGCTCTCCCTAAAGAATTAGGTATCCTAAACATTAATAGAACAAATATTTTGAATAAGGCTCTCTTAACCAAATTAACATGGAGAATGATTGAAAAAACTAATAAGTTATGGTTGTTATTTTGAAAACAGAATTATTTTGAGAATGTTAACCCCTTGATTGATGATATAGATAAGCAGGGTCCCGGATATGGAATGAGATATGTAAAGAAATGGAAATTGTCAAAAAAATAATATTATGTCTGAGAAATAGGTAATAGGGAGTCTGTGCACATTTGGAAAAATAACTGGATTCCAAATATGCACAGATATCCCACATCTTAAATTATTTTTGTTAATATTCAGGTTGTTGATCAGCTTATTGACCATAATACCCATTTCTAGAAAATTGATATGCTTAATGTTTGTTTGATTTATATAATGTCAAAGATATCTTGGATATTAGATTCCTTTAAGGGTATAAACAAGTTAAGAAGGGAGCCATCAGCTAATGGTGTCTTCTCAGTAAAAAATTCTAATAAGGTTATTCTGTATGATAGTTTATCTAAGTGTCCTACTAAGAATAATCTTAATATTTCCTGGAACCTTTTTGGGAACTAAAGCTCCCTCATAAAATCCAACATTTTATGTGGAAGTTCATACATAAACGTGTTCCTTCCACAACCAAAATGGCTAGATTTAACAATCATATAGATGCTAGTTGTCCTCTTTGTAATTCTGGAATAGACAACCCTCAACACATGTTCATGGATTGTCTTGTTTTTAAGAAAGTCTGGAATTTGGTTGATGCTCAGCTACTGATTCAATTACAGAATCTGAATTTACATACATGGTTGTGGAATTTGTTTGATAAGAGTTAACTTAACATCCAGATAGACTTGAATGTTCTGCAAACTACTAGCTTCATTATTTGGCAGTTATGGAAAATGAGATGCACAAAGATTTTTGATTATATACAGGGGGAGTGAAGATACAGTATCAAGAGTACCTGTTACTCAGTTGAATGACTGGATATTGAGTAATGCTCAACTTAATATATCACAAACTACATATATTTAGATAGTTCCAAAATGGATAACTCTAGACTCATATATGCACAAAGTTAACTTTATTGCCTCACATATTGATTGAAACAGTTTCTCGGGAATAGGCTTGATATGTAGAAAAAAATTAGGTAACTGTAATGGAATGCAAGGAGGAGCAACTCATGTCATGGATCTTGAACAGGAGGAAGTGAAGGCTTTTCTAGAATTTATAATATGGGCTAGAGAAATAGGGATGAGGAGGATTCATTAGGAAGGAGACTGCAGTAACGTGGTCAATGCATTAAAGGAAAGGAAACCGCGGTAAAATGGACTACTTGTAATTTAATAAATGATGTTGTTAATATTTTGCACTCTTTAGATTTTTAGATTAGCTTATTTTGTAACTCAATTTGTTTTCTAAAGTTATTAGTTTTTGATGAGATTATGGATAGCCGAGTTGGATTCAAAATATGATTTAGCTAGACCATAACAATCTGTAAGATTCTTCCTTTAATTAAATTTTCTTTTATATTTAAAAAATAATTAAGTAATATTGTTATTGTGGATGAAAGCTGAATGGGTTTTTACGATAGTTTGCTAAATGAGCAACATGCGGTTGAGTTGGATTGAAAAAGTCATTGTATGTCCGGACGATGTATACCAGCGAGAGATATTAACCGTCGAGTGTTGGCACATCTCCCCTTTAATTCTTTAAACTATGAGATCTCCCACGTCAAACGATGATGAAACACTTACTCTTTGTTGGATGAAAATGGAAGTTTAGGCATTAGCTATTTTGGGAAGGACATTTGACACATCCTGATTGGTATATATATTTTAGGGTGATGAATCATCTGTGAAAGACTATTCTAAAAAATAGTTACACTCCGTTTAATACTTACCGGGTCAGACTCACCTATGGTGGGTGATTTTCACATTAACATGATGACTATGAGTTTTTTTTATCCATCCAACGGTGAAAATCTTCTTTACATATATAATTCAATTGACATTTACAAATATTATTGCACACTCATAAATTTCTCTACTGTTTTTTTTTACTCCATGCATCAATCATACAGTATTTGGAGTTGTTGTTCTTAGAGGAACGTCTTAATCAATGACATCAACATTTAGAAAACAGATTTCTTCGTACTTTATCTTGCTCTTTGTTTTAACACTAGGACATGCTTATATAGTTAACTTATGTGAAGTAAGTGGCAACGGGATTAAACAAAAACTATATATTTAACAGTATGGATCACTGCAATCCACTCAATTATTGAAGAACCCATAAGGTGTCTTAATTTATTTATTTTTACGAGCAGAAATCAATTATTTGTGTCAATACAAAGAGTAGTTTGAATATATACGCTAGGTATGTGTATTTCTAATTATGCGCACTTTGAAATTTGTTTCCTTTTCAAGCTTACGCACTTCCAGGTTTGTGCACCTTTAAGCCTGTGCAATTCCAAGCATGCAGCTTACGTAACTCCAAGCTTATGCATTTCAAAGATTGCGCACTTTAAAGCTTGCACACTTCCAGGCTTGCACACTACCAAGCATGTACATTTTCAAGCTTGCGCACTTACAGGCTTGCGCATCTCCAGACTTGCGCATCTCCAAGCTTGAGCACTTTCAGGATCGTGTACTTCAAAGCCTATGTATTTCCAAGCTTGTGCATCCAAGCCTTGAGCAATACTTGTACGGAGCTAGGCCAAACTAATTTTTGGCGCTAGTTCGATGTCAACGCCAGATCCTCGTAGCCTTTGCGAGATTGTCCTTAACACTTCTACACACATGCTTTCGACATACCGCTCGATGCCATTGGCTCTTGATTACTCCTATTTATGCTTCAAGTCACTGACAACTAGTAATTGAGTATTATTACTAGATGGCTAACACATGGAATAAAATGGTATCACCATGCTCATGGCTAACAATATTGAGATGGGACGCCTAGACAATGTTGAATAATATAGTCTACTCAATACTCTGAGCATTATTAACCTTACTAGACTTAGCACTAGCAGTTAGTTTACTCAATCAAAAGAGTCTTTCATATGACCCAAATATTAAATCTACGAGACATCAAATATGTTATAGAGGGATACTCATACTCATTAGCATATTGGTATGGTGGTTTACATCCTGTGGGGTGTAACTGAGCACCCACAATGAGAAGAAATTAAGTGGAACATTGCTAGATTAGGAGTTAATGAACGTTACGGTTTATAGAGTTCTCCTTACAATAATGCGCACAATCTCAACCAGGTTATCCGCCTCTCCTCCTCTTCCACTTCTTACAAGATCAGAATTCAAACACTATATAAAGATCACTTCGTCTATTTCCAAATCATCACAAGTTTATCGAAGTTCATCATAATATCATAAAAAAATTCATCTTATGTACTTGAACTCTATTATAGAGACTTCTGTTCTTCGACTAGAACTCATCATGTTCTAATCTCAATTTTTTCTACTTTCCTCCCTAAGATCAAATCTTCTCCTCCTTTGTGACCGAAGAAAGGTTTGAACAAACATTTTCTTGGTTTAGGCTAGCCTTGTACGATTTTGATCTCTCATATTCTTTAAGATTCACCCTTCCATCCTTTTATAAGTTTTTCCCCTAAAACATTTTGGCAATCACAATTGGAGATCAGTATCCCGATTACAGAAATATCATCTTTAATAAAAATGGTTGAACTAATGTTGGGTTTAGAAACGTACAATCCTCAATTTATTTCTACTAATATTAATGTTAATAGTACTACGCCTGGTACCACTCTAATCGCCTCTGGCTCTAACCTTCCCAACTTCCCTTTCTAGATCAAATTTTAAAGGCATGAATTCCCTTATCTCCCGTGGTAGCGGATCCAAGTGAGCTACATTTGGGGACTAAAATGCTCTTTTACTTTTTGAAGACTCGACGAGGTCACCTCCTTCAACAAGAAGGTCTGATCAATGACGGTACTAGCGACAAGAATGTCCACATTAAGACAAAGTGGCACCTACATTTCATTCGCTCTACCTTTACCTCCCCGTAAGAGAATTTCATCCCTTATAGGAATATAAATGTTGGGGATGGCTTGTCGCAGCGCCTAGGGAGCATGAAGCTCTAAGGTATTGAAGAAGACGCCTGAAGAAGACGCAATATCACTCATCCATATATAAATATAAAATCATCCCAAAGATCCCACTGGGTACAGGCAGATGCCAAAGGTTTTTACAAGATTTTCTTACAACTCTTGCAAATGGCTTGTTGCACACTCCAGTTCACAAACAAGTCAAAAGGTACAAATGGTTAGGAATGGGGAAACATATCCTTGACAAGAAATTTTTGCCTATGTATTCACTTCAATGCGTCAAAAGGGGTCGACGTTTCGATCTATCATTTAGGAGATATGGTTATCGCGGTGAGGTGCATGAAGTCTGAAAATGCTAAGGTTTCTCCTAATAACAATTTTGAACGCGTTTTTCACCCTCCAAATCAACTCGAAATCTAAATTTTCATTATTACAACTAAAAGTTAGTCTTTTTCTATCGAGAATTGGGGCCAACTACTGGAATCAGACATCATATGAGGTTTATACAGCCTTTTTAGTGAACATTGTGTGACAGAAATTTCTAGACGAGATTCTCCAGCTATGAGGTTCTCAGCACTAGATCCCTCCCCAGCGCTAATTCTTTCTCCATCTCAGGGGTTCTCAAGCCCTAGATCCTTCCTAATGCTATCTCTTTCTTCGGCTCTGGGATTCTCCAGCGCTAGCTCTTTCTCCAGCTCTGGGGTTCTCCATCCTTAGATCCTTCCCACCACTAGCTCTTTCTCTATCTAGCTTCATCCAGCCCTAGGATTTTTAATGGAGCTAGGATTTTTTACATATCTAGCATTCTTATGGATCCAGCATCCTCTTGACACCAACATCTCACAGCGTCAGCACCAGCTCAATCAACTCATTCGTTGTTGATAATCCTATTATTATTTATGCATTCAGCAAACTTGGAAATCTATAACAATCGATGAGGAATAAGGAAACGCATCCTTTGTGAAAAGTGTTCTTCTATGTCTCTTCTACGATATTCTAAAAGGGAACGCCAATCGGATACACATGGTAAGAGATATATCTCTTATCCTGAAGAAAATCAAGTTAGAAAATTTGCACGGGATTACTAATTACAAATAGGCGGTGACTGACCTAGCAAACTTCAAATTGAGTTTTTTTTTTGTATATGATAGCTTAGTCTCCTGGCTTTAAAATTTTGGATAAAACATCAAAATCCGACATGGTACGAAGTTTCTACGGCTTCTGGAGTGAATGGTGTGCAAAGAGGAATTTCCATGAAGGATTTAAAAGTTATCTAACTTACAAAAGAGTCTGGCATTAGATCCACCGCCAACTCATAAGGCCTCCACAACCTATTCGTGAAGTCCTCACCTCAAATTCGTGAATCTCTCACCTCCAACTCATGAGACCTTCACCATATATTCATGAGGTCTCTACCTCCAAAAATCATGAGGCTTTCACCAAATATTCGTGAAGTCCTCACATTCAACGTATAAGGCCCTCACTTGCTTCTCTGAGCGTCACTCCGTCTTAGAGACCTCACTTACCCAGGAATCTCACGGTACCAACAATTCATAGACACATTTTTGTGTCTGATTTGATCCCAATTTTTATATTATTAGTACTTATTTTTGTACTAATTGTATTATTTTATGTGTGTAGGTATTTTTGGGGAATAAACATTGTTGGAAAAATTGGCTCAAAAAAATGTTAAAGGCACCCGAGAAAATTGATAAAGGCAACCAGGATTGGTTAAAAGCACCCACTTTTCCCATTTGAAATTCAATCTTGGCGGGAATTTTTGTGCTCTCAAATTATTCGAATCGGTTAGGATTTTGTACGAGATTTAGAGGATATCTTTAGAGTTTTAAGACAAGAAGATACTCTTGCATTATTGAGAGTATTTGTACACTGTTGAAACACTGAAAAATCTCGTCAATACTTTATAAAGAAAAAAAACAGATGAAAGAAAATATTTAAGGAAAGTTGGTTATTCTGTTTCCATATTCGTACAAATGTGTATCCATGATAAATCGAGCAACAATAAAAAATAAAATAATAAGAAAGAAAGAAAATAAAAAATCAAAGCAACAACATCACTGAGATATGATTCTCATCAAAGAAAATATATTGGTTTAAAAAAAAATATTTGAAAAGATCTGGAAGAGATTTGGGAGTTAAGAATTGTTGTACTATAAATAAGAGAGACGAGGGAAGCTTTTAGGGAGGCTAGCTCTGCCAGAATCACAAGAGAAAAAAAAATCCAGCTTCAATCTGCAACTTGGCCGGAAGAGAGGAGGGAGAAGAAGAAACTACAACCAGAAATTATCGTTGAAAGAGTCGCAGATAGAGTGGTCTTTACCTTCGAATTCAGTTGTTTTCGCAGCAGTTTAATAAAGAGTTTTCACAACAGTTCTGATAGTTACAGCGAATAGAAAGAGTCATTAATTTACAACACGTAAAAGGTGTAGTTAATTCATTAATTATTTCAATATTCTCTTTAATCATTCAGCGACACCTCTGGTCAGTTCTTCTTTGTAAATTTTTTATGAAATCATAAATAATGGTTTCTTCTCTATTTTCTTGTGCTTCTTATGCCATGATTATCTAAATCTTTGTTCTAGGGTAGAGGAGGAAGTTATTTTCGTTGAATACTCTTAATATTTATCTCTCTCACATGATTACTCTCTATTTGTGCTAGTTAATGACTATTAATTTTTCTTCTAAAATACTTTAATTTAATTGTTCTGAATGGTTTAAAAACTGTTGACCTTTTACAAGCGAAGGAATTAGATTTTTGCATAACGACATAAGTGGTAAAAATAATTTTAAACGTTATACCTTCCGAGACATGAGATTGGGTTCGAAATTTTCTTGAGTATTTTAAAAGTAATTGTTTGAGATAATAAATTATTAACTGTACAAATAACAAAAGTAGCGGAATCCAAAACCCTAGACTTTTCTCTTCTTATTTAATTAATTTGATTAGTTATTTATCTTTTTAATTAAATTCGTACATTCATCCATAATATTGTTAGCACAATAATTGATTAAAAACTAGAAATTACGATTCTAAAATCCCTGTGGAACGAACTGTGCTTGCATACTGTCTCATCGACAGCCGTTCTCTTGCGGTATAAATTAATATAACCCATCAACAATTCACTCTTTGCCTACAATCTCAGGATGGGTGTGTGTTAAAAATCCCAGGAATAAGGTATCTCACTATCACAAAATGGTGCAGTTTCAAACCCATCTTCATCTGACGCCATCGTCATACCTCAATCCACAATACCAGCAATGTAGAAGGTCAACACCAACTTCATTCATCACTGGCTCCACCATTCTCAACATCTCGATATCTATTTATTCGAATAGAACACTACCACCTGAAGTAGTATTAACATGGCATCAGAGAAAACATGCTAATAACTCTGAGTTTGGAAGTGGATTTCATAACTATCTTGGTCTCCAAGGAATACTCCTCCCTCATTGATGATTTCATTCATTCACCTAACTATGTCATAACTTATACTACAAGTTCAATGGGTTAACATGATCCAAGCATGAGAATTCAAGTAAAAGTCATAAGTTTCATATTATAAGTGAATTAATGACATAAGAATTCATTATGAAATATTTATGATAGGATCAAGTGGACCAAATACATATATGGCGTTTTCACAACAACCACGTCATAGGGGTTCTGCACTAAACTACACGAATTTAAAAACTTCGAATAGTTGGCGAGAATCTATGTTTCAATTACATACCAAAACGTTTTCCTATGTGTCTACTATAACATACTAAAAGGGCTTCTTATTCCGAGAAGCGGTCTTAGAGATATGGTTGGGATACTAGAACAAGTATAAGCTGAAAACTGTTAGAATTTTGTCTTAAATTTTCCTGGACACTTACTGATCACCCTGCTTGGATGACCAAAATAAATCCAAATTGGAAGAATCTTTTTTAAGAAGTTATATTATTCTCATATCTAAAAACTTTGGGGTCAAGCATCTCAATTGGAGTTCGTATGAAGATTCTACGTCTGTTTTGTACTCACAGTAAGTGTCTGAAATATTATGATAACAAAATTAATAGAGAATTTTAGTTCTTCATGTATATTTTCATTCATCCAACCATTTGAATATTATGAACATGTAATTGTGATAGGTGGGGACCCAAAGCATTGGAACGAATACATCCCACTATATCAAGTCGGAAGAGGTCATCGACTTTGTGTTTATGTCGTCCCAACCTCTGATGATGTTGCTACTGCCAACCTTATTGATTAGTGTTTCTACTGACACAAGATGAAGCAATTGGAACTTCTGCAACAAAGAATTAATACACTCAAGTCTACGTCAAGGACACCGGATTCCACTGACAGCTCCATCTACAATCAGCTTTTCCTGCAGACTTCTGCTATTTCTTCCTTGATGCTACCAGCTACAAAAAGAGTCATCAATTCATAGTCACTGGTATTTTATCTATTATCTATTTCTACCTACTGATGTCATCACTAGCACTTGATACTGCATATTAAAACCATGGAAAATGGCTTCTACTGCTTGCTTACTGGAGAGTCTATTACATCTAAAGCCCAAGTTTACATCAAGGACATTTCCTGGAGGAAAAAAAGCTAAGTCATTATCCTATTCTTGAACTAAATATCAAATTTTAAATATTTTAGACACATTGTCACCATCTAGTGCTTACTACGAAACGTCACTATTTCGCACTAAGCAGGGAATTTAATGTAGATGCTGGAATTTTGACAAACACGAAAATTATAAATTTATTTATTTCCCGTAGCAGAATATCGAATTTAAAAATTTATTATATCTCGTGTAGAATATGGAGCCTGGATTCCTATCTTACTTTCCACAAGAGAATTGAGATTACGGATTTGATTAATAGCTATAGGCATTCTACTCTGATCTTATAGCCTTTCTATAAATATATATATACATACATAAAATATCATATCTTCACCTGGCTGAACTTTCTATATTTTTCGTATATATACAATTTGAGTTTATGCCAAGTGCAATACTTCCCCGGTTGAATTCCTTGACTTCAAGTATCAATATCCGCAACTTGGACCAAATCCAGAATTTGCATAAAAAGAAAAGTGTGCAAAACCCTTACATACACAGTGCTGGGCTAGCCCTAGCGCCAAGGCCTCTACCGCATCCTCAATAACACGACGTTGAGATAGTCCCAGCGTCAATCCCAATTTCACCTACACAAGAGAACGAAACTTGGATAGTCCCATTGCCATACCTACTCGTGCTAAGTTCTACCATCTCCAACCTTCAAGTCCCTAGCCTTAGCAGCTCCACCATTTGCGTCCCTAAACCTAACAGCTCCATCCTTCATGTATCTTTCCCTAGTGATAAGTGCATAATTTACATGTTTTGAGTATCACTTTCTTACACTTATTTGCTAGATTTCATGTGAATTACCATGTATTATTATTTTTGTATATTATGTCTTTTGTAGGTTACATCTCTAAAAGAAGTGAAAATGGAGTGCCTTAAATGGAGAATTGCCAAATACCCGGTGGTACTCTGTCATATCTAGGATTTCTATCCATCATTTCGAATAGGACGAGAAAACGAAGCCAACGGCGAAAGAACAGAGTCATTCTGACTTCGTATGAGGAAGTTATGGGTGAAAGTAGTTTTACTTGAAACGCCCTAAAGGCACCGGTGCTATTACTAAGGGGATGTTCAAGAATTCAAATTGTGATTAATGGCGCCATTAGTTGGTTAAGATCCACCTTTTTATTCTTTACAGTTTCGAACACAGATACTGGTTAACCTAATTCTGGTTGTTCTGGGTAATTGTTAATTTATTGATCGTGGGCTCAAGGGTTTGCTGGAGTGTTTCGAATTGAGATAGATCTCGGTCAAGATGGAGGTACATAATGAATCAGAGTTTGAAATGGATTCAATTGTTAATGGTATTGGTCGCTAGTGGTAATTGCGGTTAGAGGAAATGAAGATGGAGAGGAACTTGATAATTTGAAATTAAGTTAATGGAGTTGTTTGAGGATATGGGTAATGATCGAAAATGCCATTAATAACAGTGGTTGCTCAATTCTGTGTTAGCAAAGCTCGTCCGTGAGGAGAGGAAATAATGATTGTTTGCTTTGCTCTAGGTTGATGGTATTCATGGAAGTAAGATGATGATGTTGGTTGTAAATTTGGCAGAGAGGAGCTCGTTGTTGATGTTGGATTATTGAGTTGTTGGTCACTTTCTATTTGAGAGAAACAGATATGTTTGCTGTGACTAGCAGTTGATGATCAAGATACAGCTGGGTATTGATGGCAGTGAATGAAACTCGATGGAAGATGTGGATGAAGATGGTGGTGATGGAGTTATTGTTGTTGTTGATGTCTCGCTGTGGTTTGGAGTTTGATGTAAGATGTGCCAGGAATTCATAGTTTGAGTTAAAAACAGAAAGTGATGATCGAGTTTATGAACATAGGAAAAACAAAGTTTGAGGAAGAATAGGAAACATAGTTCCGTTTTATGCGAGAAAATATAGGAGTTGAGTTTTCTAAACTCAGATGAAAATAACTTTCGCGATGGGTTAGTTATCGAGACACCAAACCAAAACTCAGATGAAAATTTTATTTTCGAAGGGTTGAGAGTCTTGAGACCACCGAGAACTTGGGAATTAAAACCAAAATGTCAGGGAAAAAAAATCTCGATGGCTAAGGCCATCGAGAAAAGTCGGAAACAAATTACCGAAGAGAAATCATCATTGGATTTGGGTTGGGCTTTAGTTAGGATGGCGTGGTCCATTGTCTGTGAGGTCTATTATTGCTCACGTTTTTGGTCATTTTGGAGTGAATTTGAGACTTATTTCGATCGGAATTCGAGCACGGACACCTTTATTTTGGGATATCTATATAAGAGACAATTTCACTTTTATTTGGGATATATCACATTTTTTGGAGAGAGGAAAAGGAGGTTTGGAGTGGAGATTTTTCTACAACCTATGGTTTGATTCACTTTTCAACTTATTATTTTTCCATGGATTTTAAGAAATCCATGAGTAGCTAAACTTTTCATATTGGTTAGGGATGTAGTCGGATATCATAAACATGTTACTAAATTAATATATTAGTTTTAGAATCTTAATCAAATCATTATTGTCTTGTACTACTAATTATTATTGCCACGTATTATTGTGTGATATTTGTTTGGGAGCGCTACTAAATAAGCATGAATGCATATCTATTGCTAGACTAGGGTTTTGAGATACAAAATTGTTGATAAACCTCGTCATATGTAGCATAATATGATTACCAATTGTATTCAAAACCTTTTTGTGATTGTATGTAAAAGCTTGACCTATGTTAAATAAAATACTCGTAGTATTCTATTGCATTGATTAGTCTAATTCATAGAACTTAATGCTCTTGGAGAATTATACCTAGTAGCACGTTGCATTAGGTTATTCTTTGAGTAGTAATCGCATATTCATCGTTATCATATGTGATGACATAAGGAATTTACCGGAGCATGCTCTCGATGGCGTACTCTAGTACTCTTGATAATGAATGATTAAGTGATAACACTAATTGTTAGTCAAAGTGCATGTAATGTGATTGAAGATGAAACCTTAACCAGTACTCTCAACCTATTGCTTCTCTTTATTCAATTTTTTCTACTTTAATTAATATAATTACTTTAGTTTTAAATCACAAAATTCCCCAGTTTATATAAGTTTTCAAATACGAATAACAATCCATATCTCCAGTGGATCAAATCTGTTCTTATAACTATACTCTTATTTATAATTGTGAAGTGACAAAACTTTAAATAATTTTGCTTGGCTGACAACCAACCACCTAGAAGCTCCAACATTTGCATCTCTTGTATGAACTTTTCCTCGAAAATCCCTTGAACAAGCCTATCCTTGAAAACCCTTGTATGGCCTTGACTTAAGAAGGAATGAGGCACGCACCCACCGCCCGAAAGGCGCTCGAAGAATCTAATGGCTAGGTTCAAACCTTGAATGTTACTTGCCTTAAGTAGCAGATGGATCTAATGCAGCCCATGCAGTAATACCACCAACATCTTCAATTTTTCCGTAGAAAGAAAAGAAGTAGTTCGGGTATGTAGTTCACATCCCGTTCATTTGCTGGAAGAGAGACCAAAGAGAGGTGAATTAGTATGATGCCGATGATCTTCACTGCCATTCTCTTTCTTTGCGCTTTAAGTTCCAAGCTTGTGTCATTTCCCAGCCTACGCACTTCTAGGATTGTGCATTTCCAAGACTGCTCACTTCCAAGATTGTGTCGTTTCCAAGCTGCATATTTCCAAGCCTGCACACTTCCAGGCTTGTGCGTTTCCAAGCTTGATCACTTCTAGGCTTATGCTATTTTCAAGCTTGCTCAGTTCCAAGCTTGTGCATTTCCAAGATTACGCACTGCCAAGCTTGTACCGTTTCCAAGCCCGCGTATTTCCATGCTTGCGCACTTCCAAGCTTGCGTATTTCCAGGAAAATGCACCTCCAAGTCTGTGCATTTCCAATTGTTAGTACCTAAAAATTGACTCTATGCAAAACAATATATTTTAGAAGTACTTTATTTAGATTCAGAAATCAAAATCGTACAGGGCAAGCTTAAACCACAATAGTAGTCGTCCGTCCTGCTTCGGTCACGAGAAGAGAAAATGGGTTGATATTAGGGAGGGAAGCAAAGATATTTGAAAGAAGTTTTATGTTGAATTGTGTGTAGAGATGAAGAATAACAAAGCTTTGAGAATGATCAGCTTGTTATGTGTTTCTGAAATGGGCTAAGTAGCCTATTTATAGTGATTAGTAACACATATTTTCCTTGTAAAGTAGTGGAGGTAGTAAGGAGATGGAGTGATGGAGATTGTGGGGGAATGCTGTAACTGCACACTTTGTCTTAGGAAGTTTCTGGAAACTTTTGGATCATTACTCCTCACCTCTTCAACCACTTCAACCGTCATCACTACTTTATAACTTCCTTGTCATGGGGTGTTTCCAGGCCGCATGCTGGTATAACCACCAGACTAAAACCCCATGAATAACCCCCCCCCCCATGAAGTATGATTTGATCTCTCATGAGAGTTAGTGGAGTCATGGACTCTGAGTTTTGTTGTAATAGAATTTTCGTGCTAGCTACAATGATGTATATGAGTGCTGCAAACTTGACCGTGGTGTTCCTAGTACCTACAAATATCATGGTTATTGCCTAGGTGATGGTACAAGCATGAAGCGTGAGAGGAAAGAGAGAAAATAGGAAAAAAGGGTGAAGGCTTAATTAGGCGTCAAGCATGACGCTTGTGCTACCGCTAGCGCACTAGCGCTTAGGTTGACGCTAGTTTTAGCGCTAGCGCTAGCATTGCTAGGGCCTGTTTGGCGTGTGCTTTGTTATCTTTTTTGTTTTTTTTTCCTTTTTCTAGCCTTTTGGAAGATGTATGTGCTACTCATTGGAGTTGGGAGTGTGGCTAGGGTTCGCTAAGGCTGGCACTTGCTAGTGCCATGGTTATTTTATGTGCACCACTAGCTTTGGCATCTATTAATGTCGTGGCTATATTTATGGTATGTTCAGAGTTTCTCAATTGTATGAGATTTAATGTTAGCAATTATGTTCAACTTTCATGCAGTGCGTACAGAACATTTTCAAGAGATTCAGCCGTGGAAGTTTGCAACTTGAGATAATGCTTGATGTGATTCTACAAGTAGATGGTATGCATCTAATTAGCGTTTTTATTCAGATCTGGCATAGCCTCTATTCTGAACGTTTGTAATTTTATATAATCAGCATATTTTGATTAATACAAATACTTTATATCGATGCACATGAAATAACGAGGGTTTATCTAGGTAAAGCCCTGAAATTTTAAAAGTGCATAAATATACAAAGAGATACAGAGATATTGTAGCTATGAGCTGAATATGCATTCTTAATTCTCTTGCGGAATGTCAGATAAAAATACATATCCATAATTCTGATGCCAGGTCAGAAATGTGTACATATTTATTGCAGATGAGCAGAGGCAATATTACAATGTTATCCTTTTTCAAAAATACACCATCAACATTAACTTTCTTGCTTAGTACGTATCGAGTAATGTTGCGTGGTAAGCACTAGGTGGTAGTCTTCCACAAGAAATAAAGTATGACTTTTGTTGTTTAATGGTCAGATATTACTAAAAGAGTAGAAGTTGGCTGAGCAAGTTTATGCTCCTTGTGTGATTGTATTCTTAGGTATTTGGAGCATTCTTCTTTTTCCGTAACAACAACGGGAAGGTATTTGGAATATTAGTTGGTGGTAGAGAGCGTTGAGGAAATGCTGCCGTCTGAACACTGAGATGAGTGTTGAGGCATTGGTGCCGTCAGACCACTGAGATGAGTGTTGAAGCATTATTACCGTTAGAATACTAAGATTAGTGTGGAGGCAGTGATTCATATGCCATCATACACGAAGATGAGTGTTAGTCATGAACACTAAGATGATTAGAACTTGAGCATTGATATTCAAGGAATTCAACCATGGAAATCTGACTTGAAGCAAGTTCATTCGTGACATGAAATGCTAAACTTTTATGCAGTGCATACAGAACACATTCAAGAGATTCAACCATGGAAGTTTGCTACTTGATATAATGCTTGATGCGACTCTGTAATTAGAAGGTATGCATCTAATTAACGTTTTATTCATATATGGCATAGCATCTATTCCAAATGCCCGTAATTTTGTATTCTCATCATATTCTGGTTAATACAAATAGTTTGCATGGACGTGTATGAAATAACGAGGGTTTAGCTGGGTAAAGCCCTGAAATTTGTAAGGCCCATATATATGCAAAAGAGCTACCAGACTAATTTATCCAGAAGCTGAATATCCCTTCTCGATTTTCTTGCAGAATGTAGGATAAGAGTAATATTCATAATTTTGATGCTTGATCAGAAATTGATGTATATTTATTTAATGCTTCTGCATCTAGGCAAAAAGCGAAAACAGAGCTACAGGGCTAATTTAGCTAGGAGATGAATATCCCTTCTCAATTATCTTGCGGAATGTAAGATAGGAGTACGTATTCATAATCCTGATGCTTGTCAGAATATTATACGTTTTTATTTCATGCTTCTGTAGCTAGGCAAAATAAATCAAAATAAATCAACGAGCTTAGTTGTCGGATTTTACCAATAATTTTGATTTGATGACTCTCCGATGATGTCAAATAATCGTTGAAATAGAAATAGTTGATATAGTAGTGCCTGTAGAATGATAGAGCGTCGTCTGGAGGGCATAAACTAGTGAAGCGTGGATGATTTATATGATGGAGAGACCAAAATTGACCCGTGCACGAGACCATGGCTTCAAAGAGGAAATCCTTGTTTGACCATCACCGACCACGAGCGTTCTTTTTCTTTCTCCTCTCGCCCAGCAGCATTATCAGAAGTTGAGACAATTAGGGTCACATCAGCGAAGCAAGGATAACATGAAGTTGGTGAAGTTTTATAATATTGTGAAACATTTTAGGAGATGATGTAAAATACGAAGTGAATGTATTCTTCGAGTATATGTGGACCTCTCAGCCCGTATATCCGATTTATACGCCCTTTTGGTATATCGTAGCAGAGACATGGATGAACATTTTTTTTTTGAAGGATGTGTTATCCCGTTCTCCACCGATTGTTTCCTGTTTCCGATTTTATAGGATGCGGGTGTAATAGTAGGAGCGACGATGAATAGAGGAACTTGTGGTGGTAGGTGCTGGCATCGTGAGGATATGAGCTTCTTGAAGACGCTAGCTATGTGAATGATGTCCCTGATCCGTGTGAAATCCTACTTCCATGGAATATCCCTCGTTTGGAAGAATATCCTTTGTTTTGTGGATGAGGCTAGCGCTGGAGGTGTTGACATACTGAGTATATTGGCATTATGAAATCTCCAAAAGGATACGACGTAAGTGGGGACCTCAGTAGAAGTTAGGACTTCATGGCAAGTGATCCCTTGTAATAGGATTCATGGTTGAGGAACTTATAAAAAACGATGTGGGCCTCATGGTTTGATGTTTCTTATACATTTCAGAATACTTCTGACTCGTATGTGATGTTGAATCATCATAGCCATATTTCCGGTGAAGATGAATTCCTGACAGCAGCCTGTAAACCTATATGCTAGATGTTGAAAGGAGAAGCTTGAGTCTGAAATGGTCAGGCCTTTTGAGTGTTCATTATGCACTAGAGATTGTTGTAGCTGCCTTGTTACCGTGATAGTTGAGATGAGTATCATAACCACCGATACTGTCTGTTAGGGTTTGCTTGAAGCATGATGGGAATTATTGGCGTCACCTTGAGAATTCTGAATTCAGTATGTCTTCCATATTTGACTAGTGTGGTTGAAATCAACAGCAGCAACAACATAGGCGAAGTCCCCATGTTATGGACGTGATCAGGTTAGGAGAGGAAGCTTACGAGTTGTGGAGGTACTGACGTACAAATACTTTCGTCAGGATGATGCGAGTGAGGGGTCTTGTTGCTACTACCTTTGTTGATTAAATACTCTAGTCGAAGGAGGTGACTATGTTAAATATCTGAAACTGAAGAAGCCTTCAGTTCCCAGTTGTAGCTACTTTGGTCTGCTACTCGACGATGGATGATTTAATAGTATCATCATGAATCCATGCCTCTAGGGTATGATCAGGGAAGGGAAGCCAGAAAGGTTGATGTCTCCCTTCTTTGTTGTTGTCTTTGCGCGCCAAGGTTTTTGGCTTGTAAGCTTATTTTATCCTTATGATAGAAATGATGGAATGCTTGGAATTTTCATATAGGTGAATTCCTCTGGAGACGTCGAGGGTGAAGAAGATGAGCTGAAAGGTGTCATGTTGTTGACATGGTGCTACGTGTGTATTCGAAGGTTATGTTCCCATAGGTGTCTCTTGAGCCATCTTCCGAATCCTGGATTGTTATATGTTACCGTGAGAAGTCCCCTGTCACATTCTCTTTGATTTCTGAAGTTATATTTTCTGGAGTAGGCTTGGGATGCGTCTCAGCCACGATAGGGATTACAGGTTCCTATCAGATATGATGACGTAGTTGGGAGAGATGAAGATACCTTTACGGCATGTATTTAGAGAGTAAAGGGCCTTGTCAAGATTGTGACTCTCTGGTTGACCATCTCTTATAAGATGGAGAGGTTCTTGACATTGAGGGGATCTTGTGCAAATCTTCAGTCCCCAAGTGTGGTTTTTGCAATACATGGAATGAAGTTTGTTGAAGTTGGTGCTCCAAGTGCTACCGTTGCGTAAGATGCCAATGCGATGAAAATTGTACCAATTTAGTATTCGAATGCTGGAGTTGACTTTGACTTCAAGTTTGATAGGATCCGACTCTTGGAAGAAGCTGAGACGGATAAGCTTGGTGTTGGATGGCTTCGTCGTCATACGAGAGCCATTCAGGAGAACTTGAAGAAAATAGACGCGTCTCCTGGCTTAGAAGCGGTTACCAAAGCTAGAGACGATGTTGAAGGACTATCCCGGGAGTTAAGGCTTGCAACTAGGCCCTTGCACAGGTGGAGAGAGTATATTTTGATGGCGTTGAATCAGTCTTCAAAGATCCTTTCTAAGTAGTAATCTTTGAAGGGTTTTTATGTGTTTCTGAGATACCCGATTTTTTTGTGGTCTTAGTTTGGGATTTTGAGAAGGTAGATTTTGAATGGTTTGCAAGGATTTTCTAGAGAGATAAATAATACTTTTTTCAATAAAGAAATATGAATGCAAAATATTTTGGATGAATTACAAATATTGCATAAAAAAACAGAGAAATATTGCTAAGGGTAGTAAAGTGTTTAAGCCTTGACAGTTTTGTCAGGGATGGTGTGATAGACACATTTATGTGTCTTATTTAGTCTCGTACTTGTATTAATAGTCCTCATATTTTGTACTAATAATATGATTTTATGTGCTTTTAGGGTTTTTGGAAGAATAAACTATTGTGGAGAAAATTGGCTTAAAAAGTGTTAAAGGCACCCAAAAAATTGATAAAGGCACCCACCAGGAAATGATAAAGGCACCCATATTTTGGTTCAAGGCACCACCTTGTTTGAATTTGAATTCAAAAATTTGGCGGGAGAATATCTTTCTCTAACTTGTGATCTGGGATTTTATTGTTGGAGAT
This sequence comes from Papaver californicum, assembly GCA_023531435.1. NCBI lineage: Eukaryota > Viridiplantae > Streptophyta > Magnoliopsida > Ranunculales > Papaveraceae > Papaver > Papaver californicum. The sequence goes on from JAJJMC010005141.1 coordinate 7,368,313, forward strand.
ATTCATGGAGTTTAAACACGGTTATACTCTTTCCTAAAGTAGAGAAGTTTGTTCCCAACTTAAACTCTTCAAAATCTCGTGAAGTTAGTGTTTGCAGAGAATCAGGAAAGTGATATTCTCTCGGTTTTTGATTCTAGGTATGAGGAGATATTATCTCCATTAAGTTTTTGGATATTACTAAGCTGTGCTAAAGAAACAAAATCACCAATCACTCCAAGAACAGAAAGAAGATCAACAATCAGACCCGAGATCATTCTCTTTACTGTCAGGAATTGATTATCATCAATGAGAAGATTTTCACGAGTTATTGAGGTTGGAGGTGGTTGTAATATAAATAGAGAATCTCTGGGAAGATTTAGGGGGGGGGGGGGGGGGGGGGGGGTGAGGCCTGAAACGAAGAATCAAAAATCCAGAAAAAAAATTGTTCATGATCATGATGAAGAAGATGAAGATTCTGTTGTGAAAAGTTTGAAGCTTCCGTGCCAAAAAAGTTTGAAGATTGTGTTGCTAAAGCTTTTAACTTTGCAACATTTATCTTCATTTGCAACATTTAGTTTTGAGGAAACAGTTATCCCTCTGTAACAATGAGTCTGTAACGTTTATAAACGTTACAAACTCACTGTTTTCATTATTTTCACTCTTTTTCACCATTTGTAAACACCTTTTTGAGCAATGAATGAGTATTTTGAGAGTGTTTTCAGCATGAGGAGCTAAACCCCTTTGCTGAGGTGATGGAGGAAGTCATTATTCCAAGAAAAGTGGTATATTTTTATTTTAATTAATTTTTGCAATTTCTTTTATGATTATTTGCCTTGATTAAAAATTGATTTAATGATATTTATTAAACAATTGTGATTTCGTTAGATGGTACATGCTTAGCCTAGGTTTTAGATGTTCCATGCTTTTGTTATACAATTCTTATTTTGAGAATCTACTTTTGCAACATATTAGAATCAAATTAAATGTAAGAATTGCATAATTATAATTATTGAATTGAATCACTTTAATTGGTTAATGGTGAAATCCATAACCTCAGTATTTGTTAATATTGTTTTCATATCTTTTGTATATTTTTAGTTTAAAATTAATTTATTAAATCTAAATTCAATCTTCACAAGTTCGAGCAAACGATACTTTATTTACCACTATTTACAAAATCCATCATGGTGAAGTATTTAAGCCTTGAAATCTTTAAGCCACTTGCCACGTACGACTACCCATGTTGGCTTATCGGTATTGACGAATTTGTAGTATCCACCTAATATAGTTTTAATGATCATATGTGGCTCTTCTCCTGGAGAGGCAGTGGTGTCTCGGATTTGGAAAGGGTTGGGTTTCGTATCTCAGGTTGATGACACATTTTAAGGATGATTGGGTTATTGGTTTTAATAGACAACGCTATCCATTTGACAAACTTTTGAAAAGCATCATTCACATCGTTAAGGCACGATGAGGTTGATACACAAGTCAAATCCCCAAGCCTTGATGAGAGGTGGGATAACTGGTTGTAAAGAGAATTGTTGAACAAGACATACGTGTAGGCGAAATACACGGGCGTACGACATCATCTCTCATCAATGAAATTTTTTAGTGTCCAGATCCATTATTTGGTGATGTTCTAGAGGTGAGCAATCTTTAGGGTCTATTGGCTTGTTGGCTCATATAGGTGGGTCCCTTGGTGACGATGTCTTCAGAGATGCGTCGAGCCTTGCCTTGTTTCTGTGGATTCCCGGACGTCCCATAACCATGTCGTAGTTTGGATCTACATGGTTGTTGCTGATGAAGTGGTAGCAGACACTCCTGACCAAAATGGTAACGTAAGTGGTCTCTCTAGACCTTTATGAATGACAAAGTTTAATCGTTGTATCCCTGGTTTTTTTCGTTGAATGGGGATCTCGTCATCGTGTCGAATTTTGATTTTGGAACACGCAGCTTACTCTACTTAAGGACTTCATGTCTAGTGAGCCTTCTGATGTACGCGGTGAGCCTTCTGAGAAGGAATTGGCAGCTCGACCGAACTTGAAAATTACTTATCGAGCGAGGTGCGACTCCATCATCAACTTGACACAGGTATCTCAAATCATATTTAGTTTAATCACCATCCTTATTTAGTAAAACGCTTAATTTGTTTCTTGTAGTCGTGGCACTAAGAACGCCCTGTGTTTGGTATTGTGGTGAACGTCGTTCCTCGGACTGGGGAGAAGAGGTTAGGGTAATCATGCCTTGTCCTGACAAGCACCTTTGTATAATCTGGGAGCATAACTCATTAAGGTACCTCGGGTATTCAACCTTCAAATATTGGGGTCCTGTTTGTTTTTGGCGCTTCATCTCCTTATGTAGTAAGTATAATTTTTTGGAGATTCCTGAGTTGTAGAATTTTACGTCTTGTTAAACTTAATGATTCTGACTCTTATGAGTAATCATCATTCTTAGATTACTAGCAACACGGATACTCTATTATCAGGAAGTACCGCTGTGGTTGGAGGTACTGAGGAAGAAGGCCGAGATGACAATAGACATGAAAAATTGTTTCAGACTAGAGAAATTAAAGAATCCGAAGCTGAAAACGAAAAACTTGTTGGCGAGTAGTATTATGAGATGCTTTCTACTTCCGATGGATTATCATAGCTCCAAGTAAGTTTGTTCCATTTTTTTATAATTTGTAGAATCATACATGATTTCATGAAAGACTTAAGCAATTTTCGTTGTCAGAAAAAATTCAGATTCAGGTCTTCTTACGGTAACGGTCGTAGAATCTTCGTCCAAAGTCAGAATTATGTGGTTCACTTTTCATTCCTTATCTAACAGAAATAGCTAACTGCAAAAATAATTTCTGAATTTAAAGTACATTTACTAGGTTAAAAGGACCTGACACCGAGCGTCCAGAACTTTTCCAGGCAGAATTATGTAGGTTTTCAGTTATTATGTAGTCGACCGTTTTGTCTGCCTTTATTAGCTCGCTCCTCCGATTGGCGTGCCCTTTTATAATGTTGTATTAGACATACATATGAATCATTTTAGTATATAAATCATCTCCAAATTCCTTATCGATTGGCGCCACTTTCAGTTCTTCTGAAGGGTAGTGCAAAAACGTTTCTGACGACATTTTTGCAAAACGACTTATATCCTTTCTAAACCATATGCCATGAACCAAAACACATTTTAATAAATTTTTAGGTTGCTAATGGACATATTTTTTGAATTTTATGATTTATGTTTCAATTTCTTATGTTTAATCTATTTTAGCTTATTATCTCTACAATGTCTCCATTTTTAGGGGGGGAATGAACCAAATCAGATAATCGAACTTATAGGTGAAGGATTGGAGATTACCATGAGCCGTGACACTGGTGATATATCTTTTCAAACTCAAGATAATGAGAAAACTCCCCTGATGTGATTATTGAAGAAGGCACTTCGAGTGGTGTTATTGTACAGAACGCTGATATGATGGAGGCTGTTCCGATGAAAAACTGCTCTTTTAAAGTCTTAAGAAATGTGAGACCTTCCTTATGGGTATTAGCCATGGCTACTTGAGTTTTGGCCAAGGTTTCTTGGCCATTCATCAAATCTTCTTTGGTTGGTGATGCATGTTCCTTGTTTTTGACACCTTCAGTGGTACAGAGAGGTGTCTTGGTATTTTCAGTGGTGGTGTTTTGAGGAATGATCTATGGATTTTCACCAATGGTATTGTCGGGGTTATAAGCGGTTGTTGAACCTGAATTGGGATTTGTTGCTAAACCCGACCTAATATCCACAATTTTTAGATGATTGAAGAATTAATTTTCAGATGGTTGAGGAATTGGATTCGTGACTGAGAGATTGATCTCCCACTGTGGTCGCCAATTCTCAGTACCTACAAATTGATTCTAGAAAAAACAATATGCAGTAGAAGTACTTTCTTTAGATTCGGAAATCAAAATCGTACATGGAAAGCCTAAACTAGGATAATAGCCGTTCCGTCCTGTTTCGGTCACGAGGAGAGAAAATGGATTAATCTTATGGGAGGGAAACAAAGAAAGTTAAAGGAATTTGTGTGTTAAATTTTGTATAGAGATGGAGAAGAACAGAGTTATGAGAATGATCAGCTTGTTCTGTGTTTCTGAAATGGGCTAAGTAGCATATTTATAGTGATTAATAACACATATTTTCCTTGTAAAATAGTGGAGGTAGTGGGAAGATGGAGTGATGGAGATTGTGGGGGAATGGTGTAACCGCCCACTTTGTCTTGGGAAGTTTCTAGAAATTTTTTGGATCTTTACTCCATCACCTCTTCAACCACTTCAACCGTCATCACTACTTTGTAACTTCCTTGTCATGGGATGTTGCCAGACCGCATGCTGGTATAACCACCATACTAAAACCCTGTGAATAACCCCCCCCCCCCCCCCCCCATGAAGTATGATTTGATCTCTCTTGAGAGTTAGTGGAGTCTTGCACTCTGAGTTTTGTTGTAAAAGAATGTTCGTTCTAGCTACAATAATGTATATGAGTGCTACAAGCTTTACCGTGGTGTTGCTAGTACCTACAGATGCCGTGGTTGTAGCCTAGGTGATGGTATAAGCATGAAGCGTGAGTGGAAAAAGTGGAAATGGGGAAAAGGGGTGAAGGTTTAACAAGGCGTCAAGCCTGACGCTTGTGCTAGCGCTAGCGTTAGCTTACTAGAGCTTAGGTTGACGCTGGTGTTAACGCTAGCGTTGGTGCTATCGCTAGCACTGCTAGGGCCTGTTTGGCGCGTGCGTTGTTATCTTTTTTGGCTTTTTTGCTTTTTTTTTCTAGCCTTTTGGAACATGTGTGTGTTACTCATTGTTGTTGGGAGTGTTGGTAGGGTTTACTAAGGCTGGCACTTTCTAGTTCCATGGTTATTTTTTGTGCACCACTAGCTTTGGCATCCGTTAATGTCGTGGCCATATTTATGGCATGTTTAGGGTTTCTCAATTGTATGAGATTTAATGTTAGCATTTATACTCAACTTTCATGCAGTGCATACAGAACATTTTCAAGAGATTCAGTCGTGGAAGTTTGCAACTTGAGATAATGCTTGATGCGATTCTGCAATTAGATGGTATGCATCTAATTAACGTTTTTATTCAGATATGGCATAGCCTCTATTTTGAACGTTCACAATTTTGTATAATCAACATATTCTGATTAATACAAATACTTTATATGGATTCACATGAAATAACGAGGGTTTAGCTAGGTAAAGCCCTGAAATTTTGAAAGTGCATAAATATACAAAGAGCTACAGAGTTATTGTAGCTATGAGCTAGATATGCGTTCTTAATTCTCTTTCGGAATGTAAGATAGAAATACATATCCATAATTCTGATGTCGGGTCATAAATTTGTACATATTTATTTCATGCTTTTGCAGCTGAGCAGAGGCAATATTACAATTTTCTCCTTTGTCAAAAATAAACCATCAATACCAATCTTATGCACTTCCAGGCTGGCGAACTTCCAAGCTTGTGCACCTCCAACCCTGTGTATTTCCAAGCATACGCACTTGCAGGATTACGTACTTCCAAGCATGTGCATTTCCAAGCTTGTGCATCCAAGCCTTAAAAAACACTTGCATGTAGCTGGGTCAGACTACTTCTTAGCGCTAGTCTAATGCTACGCCCGATCCTTGCAGCTTCTATGGTATTGGCCGAAGCACTGCTACACGCATGCTTTCGACATACCACTCAATACCATTGGATACTAGTTGCTCTGATTTATGCACCAGGTCACTGATAACTATTAATTGAGTATTCTTACTAGATGGATAACACCTGGCATAAAAAGTAACATGCTCACGGTAGCACTAATAGGATATGATGCCTAGATAATGTTGAACAATATAGTATGCTCAATACTCTGAACCACTGATAAACTTACTAACCTTACTAAATTTAACACTAGTAGTTGGTTTACTCAATCAAAATATTCTTCAACATGACCTAACCACTATGAGATATCTAATATGTCATAAAGGGATACTCAATAGGGTATTGGTCTGGTGGTTTACAGCCTGTGAGGTATAAATGAACACCCATGATGAGAATTAATTAAGTGGAACGTTACTACATGAGGATTTGATGAACGTTACGGTTTCTTGAATCCTCCATGCAATAATAGGAACATTCTCAACCATGTTCACCACCTCTCCACCTCTTCCATTTCTTACGAGATCAGATTTCAAACATATAAATATATCATTTCGTCAATTTTCAAATCATCACAAGTTTATCGAAGCTTATCAGACTATAATAAAAAAGTAGTACTCTACTGCGGAGACTTGAGTTCTTCGACTATAACTTATCAAACTCTGATCTCATCTTTCTCTGCTTCACTCCTTAAGGTCAACTCTTCTTCTCCTTTGTGACCAAAGCAAGGCTTGAACGACCATTTTCATGGTTTATCCTAGCCTTGTACGATATTGATCTCTCGTATTCATTATGATTTACCCTTTCACCATTTTATTTGTTTCTCCTAAAACATCCTCCAACGACAAGAAATAAAAATAAAGAAAAAAATTGATAACAAAATATTAATAAGGATTTCATTTACCTTCTAAACCAACAACCCTATTTTTAAAACCCCATTTTAAAAAACCCCATTTTTTAGCATTTTTTCAAAACCCCAAATTTAAAAACCTGAATTTCCAGGACACTAGATGAAGGTAAAAGGAAGAGAAGAAGAAATCAGAATAAGGCCAGAGGATAGCGGAAGATCGATGAAGTTTTTTGATTAGCTTCAAAGCAAAGATATACCTTTTAGAAACCCCATTTTAGATCACCAATCACTGAACAAAAGAATTTAACTCGAATAAGAAAACGACCCCAACAAACAGATCCAAAGAAACAATATGATAATAACCCTAAGCATAGAACCAAACTAACAACACTTAGAAGATAGCAGTAACAACAACCTAATTTATTAACCCATAAACCATTAACAACTCGAAACATGCAAGTCTAGATCTACCAACTCAACGAGGGAAACAAATCAAAGATTAACCAAAAGAGATATTAAATCATGTTAAACCCCAGAAAAAATTCTCTTCTAAACAAAAAACTAGATTGTAAGGCCAGTTCCTATGCACCTCTCAGATGATCAAATTTGAGTCAATATGCACCTACCAAATGGACAAATGGCCTCTCAAACACTCTAATTTGAGGTCTGAACTGCGTGACAGAGTGTTCGTCGAGTGAAAAAGTTTTTGTCACTTGATAAAGTGTAAGTTGCTAGTGACATAGTCTATGTCGATGGAATCCAAGTATGTGTTGCTCGGTGGAAACTATATCGCTTATCGCTTATCTCATCCAATTGTCCTGACTGGACTTCCTATAAATACCCAATTTCAAACTCAATTCAACTCATACCTTCTCTACACCTCAATCTCTCACACGTATTTTTGTTAATCTAAATCAAAACTCTCTTTATTTTAATCTAAAAACAAAACTCTCTTAAATTTTTTGCTGCAAAATGACTGCTCCTGCTAAAAAAATTTGTGGTACAAGCTTTGCAATTACTGAATATGAAAGTATTTGAAGAAATTATGTCCACTTCACACTAGATAACATCAATGGTTGTTCTAAAACAGGCACCACCTTGTGGTATAAAATATTTACGGGGTTTAAAGAAAAAACAATTAACCTCAATTCATGTGATCCAGTCTTTGTCTAGTCGCTTCACAAAAATGAGTAAAAAATTGAACAAATATGTTAGTCATGTCCAACAATGTGCTCGTAATCCACCACCGAGTGGTGAATCACCAAAGGATCTGGAAAAAAAGTGTCGGAAGCAACGACACCACAAAAAACGGTTCCTCATTTGAACATGAAACTTGTTATGATATCTTAAAAGTGTTGTCCAAATTTAATCCAGTACTTTTAGAAATACAGCAAGTTCCTCAAAGGTCACCATATGAAGCTGGTTATTCTACACCAAATTCAAATCCCGATTCACCATTTTCTTCACCGACTAACCCATCAGTACCACCCCCTAATTTTGATCTCAATGCAGCTAATACCAAGAAACAAGACGGTTTAGGAAGAAAAACAAAAAAATAGCTAGAAAATTAGCCCAAAAAGGAGGGGGGTCTGGAAATTTTAACATGACCGAGTTTATGAATCACCAAAGGAGCTGAAAAAAATAGATCCATTGACCGGAAGGTCATGAATAGGGAGTTGAAGAAAAATCATCTTTCTCAAGAGAAATTTGTTAGTCATTATGGCATGAATAAGATTCTTTCTATGGACACCTCAATAATGAATGAGGATTAAAAAAAATTATGGCAGCTGGAATGTGACAAGTTAAAAAGGAATGTATTAGAAGAAAAATTATAACCTCAAATCCCAGTTGAGGAAGAAGATGATAATGATGATGTAGATAAAGAATATGCTGAGATTTAATCCATTGATTAATGTATATTTGGTCAGTTAGTTTAATAATTAAGATGTATTTTTTTAACATTATTATTAATATATGTACTAGTTAGTTATTAGTTGAAATAAAATAGCTAGTTAGTTCAATGAAGTTATCTTTTTTCCATTACTTGAAATACGCATTACATAAAGAAAGTGGAAACAATGCAAACAACTTAACGTTGCATACAATTTAAGAATTTAAACGGGTAATGAGGAACTCCTTAAGAATATTGAAACAAGCTTTGTATTTGAAATTCTTTCCTTTCCATCTTTGACATTCATGAAAGCTCTGGCACCAATATCACTAGCCGTTTCATCCCGAAGTCGATATGTGACAATTCAAACTAAAGCTATAAATTCTACTACTTTTTGCTTTATTTTTCAAAATTGTATTGTCAACGTTGTTGTATTACAGTTAAAAGGGTTACCGGTGTCAGCGTAAAAAATTTCATGATCATTTTCCAATAACTCTGACTCACTAAACCATTTTGTCGTCATTTTGCACCTCTGGCCGGATAACACAGTACTTAGTTTCTGCAAAGTGATAAATCTTCTTCCTGAGTAAATTTACCTTGAACCATATGTCAGGAAATTAGACTGATGAGATTGGAGTGAGAGAGAGAGAGAGTATGTATAAAAAATTTATGGGAGGTGTGATTTATCTTTGGAAGGGGTAGATATATAAATAGAAGATGAGTTGCGAGAGGGCAACGACTATATTTTTCCAACGGCTACAAAAAGAGTCGTTGCACTCCACGTCATCCATATTGCCAACGTTAAAAAAAGAATTATTGCACTTCACGTCATCTACATTGCCAACGGTTAGAAAAAGAGTCGTTGCACTTTTTTTACGTTATTCAAGTAAATATTACTCTGAAAATTAAAACTTGTAACAAATTATTTGAAAGTAAAAACTAGTACATAATCTAAAAACTTAAAACAAAAAATCAAATTAAACTTCACATACGGTCGGCCGTCCTGCCAAACTCGGCCCAAAGAATCGTAGTCAGGTCTTGTCTTAACCTGTCGTATGAATTTACGTCTTGAATGTGATTAGTCACTTGATGATAGTTCCTTGAAGGTACCCCATGACCTGGTATAAGCTCAGGCCTCAAATTTCATCAGGGTGATTAGTCCAATCCCTATTACGCTGGGTTTCTGGAATGACCATGTTATGCAGAATGATGCACGTCCGCATAGTCTAATTATGCATTTCACGAGGACTTAAACCACGGTATGGTCCATAAATGATAGAGAACTTCCGCTTCAAAATTCTAAAAAGCTCATTCCACATCCTTTCTCAAAGCCATTTGCTTCGTATTAAAATACTTCATTGAACGACCAG
>JAJJMC010005141.1:7382567-7404477 GCA_023531435.1 Papaver californicum
TGGAGCCGCCCTTTGTCGTTGATGAAGCGCTGGGATAAAACAAGAACTTGGATTGAAGTTGAAGTTGAAGTTGAAGTTGAAGTTGAAGTTGAAGTCGGCGTTGGCGTAGAGCGCCTGGGATATCGAGCACCGAGAGCCGTAGCTTTTCTCTTCCCTTTCACGGAAAGTACCCAAAGATGGTTGAATATTAAATCGCTTGGTGACAAGGTGCTTGCTCTCATGGGTATCTCCACTCTCTATTCATTCCTGAGAGTTCTGGATCTCTGGCAAGGCAGGTGTAGTCCTAGCCTGTCGCTCAGCGGCTTCGTGGAGTTTAAGAAAGCTTGAAAGTGCAAGTTTTCTAGAAAAAACACGATAGACTTGTATCATTTCGTTGATGCAGAGTTCCACCAATGTTGGTTGAGTCACGTTCAAATTATGACAATCAAGATCCTGAATCCATCTCACACCAATTAGTAATGTTATTAGCAAAAATATTGTTGTACCATGTGTATACTCTCTCGGTGAGTGATTATGAGAATTCTATGAGGTGCGGTACATGGTTGTTCTCATGTTCTCCCAGTGACTCCAGGAATCGAGGTATATGTTCGTGAGCATTTCTAGTCTCATCATAAAGTGAGAATGGAGGAGAGGAGTATCCCCTTGGAAGAGGTATCCTAGAGAGGATAAGGAGGTTGGTGTTGATGCACTGAGGATGATCTCTTCTTTCCAGGATTTCTAAAACTCGTTCTGAATCTTCAAGAGTATAAAGTTCTAGCGCTGGATGACGATTCTTTTCTTTTTCGAACTTAGCGAAGGAAGGAGGGTATTCATCGTCCTAGATGTGGATTTAGGAGGGACCAGTTTCTGTAGCCTTAGCAGCATTCTTGAATTTCTTCATCTGGCTGGCGTTGTTCTATTGATATCTGTTATGTCAAGGTCGTGGAGAAGGTGAGTACCTTCTTCTGAGCATTAGTCATCTCTAACTAGGTCTCAATAAGATTCTTCTACCTCTTCATCAGGTCTGCTAGGATGATATTGGGTACTTCTGACTTCTTCAGGCACACAACCAGAAAGGGAGTTGGTAGTACCTTGGTTGGTACTTGAAATAACCAGAGTAGTACTAGGCGTAGTAACACTAGCACTGACGTTGGTAGGAACATATCAATTATTTGACTTTTCTGAACCCAACTTAAGTTCAACCATTTTTGAGAAAATAATTTTTCTGTAACCGAAAGATTGATCTCCACTGCGGTCGTCAATTGTTTAAGGGTAAATAAAAATACTGCAAAAAAATTGGGGTAAGCTGATGTTTTGAAGGCTAGCCTAAAACAGAAAATTGTACAAGGCTAGCCTAAACCAGAAAATAGTCATTTCAGTCTTGCTTCGGTCAGAAACAAAGAAAGAGTGAAACAGAGAAAAACTAAGATCATAGTATGAGACTCTTTGTAGTGTGATGTGTGTGTACTATTGTATGTGAAGGATTCTTTATGTGAGAGTAAGAGAAGTCTTATGTGAAATCAGGTTCATAGACTTGTTCGAAAGTCCTATCTCATTTACGAATAAGTTGAGTGACGTATTTATATTAATAGTTGTACACAAATCTTGTAGGAAGTGGAAGTTATGAAGTAGCATTGGAGTGGAGATTGTGTAAAATGTGATGAAATCGTGTCTGAGTCTGTAGTGAAGACTTGACAGTTACACAACCACAACAGCCCTACTCTCTTATTTTTGCACACGATATAGTAACTTTCCATTTTAGGTCTATTGTTGCACCGCATGCCGTAGGCCGCAAGACCAAAATTTTAGTGAATATCCCCACGTGTAACATGTTTGATATCTCGTGTAATATTAATAATAAAATTAAATGAAGTCACAAGCGTGACTATTACTTGGACGATCAGTTGAACTATGACTTAAAATATCTGACTAGACATGACTGATGCATACCAGTCAGATGTAACTAATGATATTTCTATAAATAAGTTAGATATGTATTTACTTAACTTTTATATTAAGTGTCTAAGAAGCTCGGATGAACAATGAGTTCAACTAATCGTGATAGCATCAATTAGCATATCCTTCGTAAGTAGATGATTGGCATTGACTAAGTCGAGTACTGCACTTCATAACATTAACCTGAGGTGATGAATGGTCATGAAGAAATAGAAAGGAAGGTGCACGAGAGTTGAAGTGGTCGAGCATGTATAATGGCACATATTTGGACATATATGATAGACATACATGGTAAGTCATATATGTTAAGACGTATATGATAGGCCATATATGGTAAGTCGTATAAGGCGCCTATGGTCAGTCATATGTAGTAAGACACATATGTAGTCAGACACATATAGTAACATATATGTAGTCAGTCGCATATGGTAAAGCATATGTGGTACATCATATATGATAAGGCAAGCATGGAAACACGACAAATTTGGGAGGGAAACAAGATGGATGGCCATGAGGGAGTAATATTTGGCTGCACAACAAAGGCGCAAGAATTTACAGGCCATGGGAAACTTTACGCGGACCATGCATGGGCACAAAACTAGCCATCCATGGGGAAAAGCTTGGCCGACCATGGCATATTGAGCTTGGGCCTTGCTCGCGTGAAAGAAATTTAGCCAAGCGCGGGAATTACTTGGACGGACGAGGGGGAGAGTTTTTTTTTCGTCCATGGGAGTTTGTGACCGGATGTAGCATAGGAGAAAACTGGCTATCCATGGGGATTTGGGCTTGGACTTGGCACAAGGAGCATGCCTTGGCCGTGCAAGCAAAGTTGGAAAGCTTGGTATGCAAGCATAAATGTGATGTTAGCTCTGCATGCTAACGATGATGAGCGATTTTCCATGTGCATTCAATCAAGGTTGGCACAAAATTAGCTAGCACTGGTATTATGAATACAATAGTAAATCTAATATTACTTGATAGAGTATAATTATTGATATAAGATAATATATAGGAATCCAGTTGTGGAATGTAGCACTATAACAATTTCAGGTTGCTCTACACTATGAGCAACACATCTAAGAGCTTGTGATTAATTTGTATAAATTAGAGAATTTCTGGACGTACTACAATAAGAACCATCAATATTCAGAGGATTCGTACAAAGATACAAATAATGGGACATACCGTAAATATGTATGCATATATAAGGAATACTAAGTTCAGACACGTAAAGTACTAGTATACATCTATATATTATATAAAGGAAATCATAGGTATATATGAGTACCTAATATTGTTAGTATATTCTTAATTTTTTTGTATAAAGGAAAATAGATATACATACAATATATTTTTGATACAGGACCAGAAAAGAAACTTACGATTTTATATTTTTGATATAGGACTAAAAATAAGTTTATATTTTTTTTTTAGAAAAAATCCGCTATCAACAATATGAAAAAATTTATCGCATGTATTTTTTTGTGAAAGAGAAAAATAATTTAAGAAAAATAATAATTAAAACTACTTTATAAAGGTAATTACAAATAATATAAAATAAGATCATCAACTATACAACTTAAAAAAAAGGAGAAAATACATAATATACTCCAAGATCAGAAAGAGTCATGTGGGGTTATGATTATAACTTAATATTTTGGAACAAATAAAAGGTTAGACTGTTGGGCTGGGAAATAATTAGGATTAGGCAGTAAAAACCATTTATATGTTGTACCAAACCGTTTTTTTCCCTAAAAAACTAAACTACAAAATTCTTCCCCCAAATCAAGAATAACAAAAACAAATCCGTAAGTGATTAGAAAGCAATGATTATACAAAAGTTCTATTCATCCTTCTATAGGATCAACGGTAAAACCTATTTTCTATTTTTATGAGCTCCGATTAGATTAGGATCGATTTGTGCATTAAAATGACATGTTTGGCCTAGGAGTATATTATAGACCCTCATATTTTAGCTTTCTTAATTGAATCATGTTAATTTGCGTATTTGTATCTTTCGCATGTTAATGCATATATCATTCTCCTTAGTTATCCGCTTATTGATTAATAAATTTTCTCTACTTGGTGTCTATCATTAGGATTTTTTTGTGTAAGTTTCTCCTCTGCTTATGGTATTCGTCCAAAAAAAAAGGACTGCATATATTTTACCAAAAGAATAGATAGAAAAAAAAAACCATAACATCAAAGAATACTTTCGTTATTTTAGGATACAAAATCTTAAAACTTGAATAAAGAAATATTGAGAGAAACTAGAAAGAATTTATAGGCTCTACCTGATAAAATAAGTAATAATATTTTGGAGAATTAGATCTCTATTAATTTTTCCGATACAGCCTGGCTAGATTGAGGTGTATAAAAATTATTGGTCAAATTTTTATCCCACCAAGAAGAAAGAATAAGGATTGAATAAATTATGTAAAAGTACTAAGTTACCTTGCTCGTTAAAATTATATTTCTATTCATAAAACCTAAACTTCCAATCAATTTCTATTTTTTTCAAAATCAATTAAAAATCAAAAAAAAGTTCTTTTCAGGCCATTTTTTGTTTCAAACCAATTTTTCTGGAAACTAAAATCCTTTTCCATACTCGATATGGATCTGAGTATGAAATAATATCCACTTCCCTATAATTGATAGATGTTCTTCCTAGTATCTGCATATTCTGGGATGATGTTTTTCATTCACGAAGAACAACATCCATAATCGACAAGTAAATCACTTAATATCCGCATATCTAGAATGAAGCAAATGCAGAAATTTCTTGTTCATTTTTTTGGCCAAAGTCGGCAATTATAGATTTTCATATTCGTCGATTCTGTTTCATTTTGGTACATTCGACTACAATCGGCGGTTATCTTTTAAAACACACGCGGATTCTGATTGACATCGTTCGTAAATGCAGAACATCGATCAGAATCGACAAGATCGATGTATAAATACCCGACGATTCTGGGTTATAGAAAGCTTACCAAAACAAACATGAGAAATTACTATTTTCCCCTTAAAACTATAACTTAATCTAACCAAATTAATCAATTAATACCATTAACTAATATTAATTAATTAGGGTCATATTAGTCATTAATAAAAATATATGGATATAAGGTTTTTGATTTTTAAACAAATTGATTTTTTTTATTGTTTTTTCTTGTAGGCCTCAATTTAGCCAAGGTTGTGATCAATATAGTTAATCTCGGCCGTTACTGCCGAGATAACGGCGCTTTTCGCGGTATCGCCTCAAGACCTTGACAATATCCGAGATTATGCCGAACGTTATTTGAACGCGAATATCGGTCGATTCGCCCGTATCTCGGCCGAGACGAGATACCGTATCTAAGGTAAAATGGGTAATGTCCATTCTAATCTAACGGTTTCAGATTAGAAGACGAATCCAACGGTCCAATTCATGTCTTTATCTTTCGAGTCTTCGAATCATTCTCTCCAGTCTCTATCTTATTTACCTTTCCTCTCTTCCCCCTTTCTTCTCATGTTCATCAATCAATTAGGCAATCAGAGTTAGTAGATCAAGATTGACAGGAACTAGTAGATCAAGATTGACAGGAATTAGTAGATCAAGACCGATTTCCACATAGCTTTATACCTTCATCAAACTAAGCAGGTAAAGTTCCAGTTCCTAAATTTATTATAGTTTTTGGATTTTAATAAGGTTTTGATCAGGGGGTTTTGTTTATTTAAGGTTTTAGAGTAATGGGTCTTGATCAATATTTATGAAGCTAAATAGAGAGTCTGAATCTAGAGCAACCGGTTCATCTGTTGAAATCCCTAATTCCTTTTGGTTGCTGCTCAAGCCTCAAACTACATGAACTAAGTCTAGAACGTTAGTAGGGGAGTTGAGTTTTACTTTCCATTTTCAATTGAAATCCATGTGTTTATTTCATCTGTTGTATCTTGTATCTTTCTACTCCAACAGCAAAAGAGCAAGCTGAACTTATTTCATCTGCTGACCAGCAAAAGAGCAAGCTGAACCTATAAAATGTATCTTTGAAATCAGAAGCAATTGACATGTGAGTGTATCAATCTGTTTTTAAATTTTTGTTATTAATTTTAGTTTTTTTTCCTGAACTTTAAGCCCCCTTTACCTAGGTTTTATTCTGTTTCATTCTAAATGAGAGATAGATTTATCCTGCTCATGTATCAACTTGCCACTAAGTACAAGCAAGTATAACTTGGCTGTGAATATTTGCAAATATTTTTGGAGTTCCTAAATGGTGGATACTAGATAGGTTTATCCTGTTTTCTAATAGTTTTGCATGTATCAACTTGGACATTTGCAAATATTCATGGGATACCATGTAGGGTCTAAATTGGTGAATAAGTTTATCTAGTTCTTTAATAGTGTTACATGTATCAACTTGCAGTTGTTCTGGACTTCTGGTCTAGTCATGGAACACCAAGCAAGACCTGAAATAGTAGATAGGTTTATCTTGTTCTCTGATGGTATCACAGCATACAAAATTTCTCTAAATTCAGTTTAATGTGCTCATCATATTTTTTAATGAGGTATTCATTTGTCAAGTCCCTGGTAATACTGCCGTGGTTTGTTACAGCCCACATAGTTCTTAACTAGGAAACTCAGTTAGTAAGTTGTAAGCTTCATCTTTGAAAATTAATATGACATAGACCAGGGAGAGAGTAGCAGAGGGGATGTGGGCAGAGCTAAAGGAAAAACAGGCTTAATCAATGATAATTTTGTGTATACCTAACAATCCAGATAATTCAACTGGCCTGAACCAACTATGGATTATGGGTAGGTTGCAGTTGACTGGCTGATTTGGTGGGAATCAGTAGATCCTTGTAATTCTGAAGTTTAATCCATGCAGAACCATCCAGTGGAAGTTCTCTGGGTATCCTAACAACTTGTACCTCAGTGCTTTAAGATGGGGATGCTTAGAGATGTTGATGTAGGAGTTACATTCATTCAAAGTGGTGGGTTCATGTAATCCCTAAAACATGTTTTGACATATTTTCTTTGTTCATGTCGAATTATGGAAGTATATCCTGGTTCTGGCTGAGAACTTGATTTGATTGTGGTTATGGAGGTGGGGGATATTTTTTTTAAATGTTTTAGCGACCTTAAGGTTTGTCTGGTTTAGTGACCTCAACTGTAATAAGTAATAAAGTTGTTGTGTTTTTTTTAACTGATTATCTATTTTCCTTTCTTAAAATTTCTGTTTATGTATTATATTTGCAATAACTCTAACATTTACATGTATATAAAATTTGGATATAAGATTTGGAAGTTATTCTGAGATTTCGCCGATAATCTCCCCGAGATATCGTTATCAAGGTGTCAAGGTCCCGGCCGCGACGAGATCGAGATCCGAGATTAACTACATTGGTTGTGATATCGTTAAGTGTAAGGCAACTTATTTTTATTTTTTAACAATCGAATAGTATAGTGAAACGTGAAACACCGATTTATAATCGTTTTTATACTATCTTGGAATTAAAAAAAACATATATGGATTAGAAATAACCGCAAACTCCCACAAAACTAGTCTAAAATGGAATGTACATGTATCCTTAACAAAAAATAAAAAAGCTATGCTAAACTAGTTAGCGCAATGGTTGAGTACCCAACCAAGAAGTCAGAGGTGTTCCAGATTGATCCCTGCTCACTTCATTTTTCACTTCTCTTTAGTATGTTTTTCTTATCTTACGAGCCCTAGTGTTTATATCCCAGTAATGTTGGGACCCAAGAACTCATCATTTTTATGTTTGTATGTCCCATTCTTGATCCAACAGTTAATGCAATTTCGTTCCAGTACTACTAACAGAGAGTCAATAACTCACTCTCTTTCTCTCTCTTCTGGAAGAAGATGGTGTTCTTTGGTTCTTCTTCTATATCTCCCTGATCTCTCCTATGATAACTTGAAAAGAAAAGGAAAACCCAGTATAATAAATATGAGTTTTGTAAAAAAAAACCTAAAAGGCTAAAACCCAATACAGAGAGTGTCGCAAACAAGTGATTAAACTGATAAAAGGAATCAACTTTCTTCACTGTTATCATACAAAAATACCAAAATCAACATAACCATACGAAGTTAAAACTAAAGAATTAAAAGAAGTAATCAAAAGGACTTACCAATAAATAAGAGAAGCTAAAATAAATTATTACGAAAAACCCTTCATTGATTCATAGATGTTATGTTTATCTTTTTTATTTATGATAATATCGTTGTTTTAGCCACTAAAGCTACTACCTCAAATCGGCCAAGGCTATAGTCTCATCCAATGTAGTTAATCTCGGATCTCGGTCTCGTTGCGTCCGGGACCTTGATACCTTGATAATGATATCTCGGGGAGATTATCGGCGAAATCTCAGAATAACTTCCAAATCACTGAAAGAATTTACTGAACCCCATCATTCAGTAGTTCACCTTCTTTAAGGAAATCATTTAATGTATCTTGCCACCCATCATCAATGATCAGAAATCTTGCAGGATATCCACCTGCTAATAAAATACAGTGACAAAAATACACGCATAAGCAAAAAAGACTACGTCGACGAAAGGGTTATCTTTCAAACTTCAAAGAGATAACAACTGAAATTTTTATCATTTTTCTGCAATACCTTTGAAGTCCTATCATTCCTTGTGGACTGACTTCAGAGTAGAATGCATCCCAAATACACCACCCATACCAATCCAAGTTTGCTGGAATCTGTTTGTTGCATCACAACATCACGTTAAGCAAACAAAATCCCAAACTATAAATATTATTCAAAGATCACCTCTAAGTAAGCATAGCCTACATTCAATCCCACATAATCGAAAAACCAAAAATCCAATGGTTGAACATAATCAAGATTTGTACAGATTTGTAAAAACAGATTCAAAATTGATAAACTAAGAAGATATTGCTCAGATCAGCGGGTTATCGACACACTCATTGGGGGAGACACGGGTCGTTGGATTTCAACAATGTAGTACCTAGACAGTCAACAGAAGACATTCAAATGAGCATAGTAACACTGAAATCAAAAAATCTTTAAATCGATACTAAAACTCAAAAATCCACAAATAAGATTTCAAAAATTAATCATCAATCTCTTTAACAATCCCAAACAATGAATCATAATTTTAAAAGCCAGCAAAACATAAACTTAAAAAAAAAATATATGGTTAAAGTGCAGAACCACAGTTGTTACCTCAACTTTAGAAAGCTTTCCCTCATCTAGAACCGTAAACAGGGCAAGCCCGTTATAGGGGTAACTACAATCGTCTTGCTAGCAAAGAAATGGCCATTGAGCTCTATTGCCTGCAGTGGAAAATTCATCATGAGTAGAGTTCAAATACATAACTCCCTACTAATTATGGAGCACAGGCTGGGAAATCTACCTTTTTTCGGTTTCTCGCAACATGAGGCTAACAGATTTCTGTTGTCAGGCTGAGGTATACTTACATCCTTAGAAGATGGAGCAGCAACAACAGCCTAAGCAAATCAGATACAAAGTATCATGCACCAGTATCAAAAGTATGTATCATCTATTGCTATAATATATCATTAGAGTCAAATGAAAACTAAACATCCTATTTTTGGAGTAATTTACATACTTAACAAAAAAAACACAAAAAAAAAATAATAACTAACCAACCAATGTAAAACAAATCCAAAACCCACTGTTGATTGACCACAGCATCATATTTTTTCTCAAAATAGCACTACATAAATGAATCTGATAGTTCACACTGTCTCAAATCAAGAACAATAAAATTAACAAAAATGATCAGAAATTCATCATCATTCAATCAGAGAGTCAAAACGAAACCCCTAAACCCTAAAACCACTAACAAAAATACAAAATAGATAGAATTGAAGAAACCCTAATATGAACCCTATATAAGCTAAACAGATAAAATTGAAAAAACCCTAATTTGGGAAATTGAAATCAGAGGGAGTAATAATGTTTGTATACCTTATAAGGGATATAATCGACAGTCAATACCTAATTGGTTATCTTCCATTATCGTTGCGACATAACCACCAGGATCACCTCCAATAATATCAACATCATTCTCATCCTTGATCTACTTATTTCCTCAATCAATCTGAAACCCTACTTGTTTGATGAACAGGAGAAGATTGAAAGTATTCTCAAAAACTTAAACCATAAAGAAGATGGAGTGAATCAATCGAGAGATAAAGATGTTCTTGGACCGTTGGATTCATCAATTAATCTGAAACCGTTAGATTAGAATAGTAAATACCCATTTTACCCTAGATTTGGTGACTCGTCTCAGCCGAGATACGGGCGATTCGGCCGATATTCGAGTTCAAATATCGTTTAGCGAAATCTCAGAAATCGTCAAGGTATTCTGCCGATACCGTGAAAAGCGGCGTCATCTCGGCCGTAACGGCCGAGATTGCATACATTGGTCTCATATCCATTAAAGAAGCTTTAAAAAGGGTTTTAAAAAAAAAGGAAAGAAAAAACGATCCAAAATTCAATTCACTAGAATAACGATTCACACATACGGATCGAAACGTTTTGATATTTTTTAAAGTGACTCGTATAAGTCGACTCGTACGAGTATAATAACTTTGGCCATATAATACAACATTAACCCTAACAAAACATTATAAAAATCAACGTAAAAAATCAGGTTAATAATCTTGTTAATTCCTATAAGGATATACAAAAAATAATAATAATCTAGAGCGACATTTTTTTCCGTAATGGACCTGGGACCAAAAGATTTTATGGTACCAAAAACATATCAGGTCAATGCGTTTTTAGTTTCTACAAGGTCCATACAAGTCCCGAAGAGGCGCATTTGGCAGACTTGAAGACAAATATTGGCGCTCTTCCAATTATGAACACCTCTAGCGATAGTTTGTTGTGTTCTCTTGTTACGGGGGAAGTCTTCCATAAAAGAGTGTTATAATTTCCCTAATCAGGTTGAGGAGCAGGAGCACTTTAAGCTAGTATGGAAGAATCAAACACCATCAAAGGTAAAGATATTTATTTGATCCATCATTTCTGATGCGGTTTTTACGATCGTTAATTTGATAAGAATGGGAATGTACATCCAAAACAATTGTTATCTTTTCAAAATTTTTGACTAATCAATAAACCATTTATTCGTCCACTGTCTAACATCAACGAAGTTTTGAAACCACTTTCTAGATGGTTTCTGGGTCTATTGGGTTTTTCTTAACATGCATATTTGCAGTCGGTATGTGCGATGTTGTCACTTTAGCCATATCAGTGTACAATATGAAAATTGATTATTCTTTTTCACTTTACATTTACATTTTTGGAGTACTAGAATCAATATGAGATAGAGTGGAAACACACCACGATAATTCTTGTCGTTCCCTTACAAGTTTCTTTTTCTATCTCACCCTAACGACGGGAAGATTGTCTTATCAAGTGACAACCCGCAATTCTAGCGGGAAAGATCGCCTGCCAAAGGTTTTGAAGTACGGATAATTGTCGAAAATCCATATCCAACGTAATTACTTAATCGTTTTGATAATCCATCATAGTACGATGTGGGGTCGTAATACATCACAACTAAAAATGCGTAAGAATACAAATGCCAGGCTTATGTCCAGTTAACAACTGGTACTCAGAAGTGGTTGACCAATAGTGGGTTCTAAAACAAATAAGTGAGGATGCGTGTAATATTGCATATCCCCAAAGCAATTATAGGCAAATTGGTATGCATAACCTACATAAGCCTGAGACACCACTTATAACCTTTGGTAGTAGCATCTGTGAACCATGGGGGTGTATGATGCTCTACATTGATCCCGTTAAACGTGCAATGATCATCAAGTCCTTTTGAAGTAAACTATCCAGCATTGAAAAAGGTGGTGAGCTATTGTATAATATGTCTAGGAGTTTTCCCGACGCATTATTCCTTCTGAACAATAAATAATGCAACATGTCTAAACATCCACCATATCCATAAATCACTTAAATGGTCCGCATCTTGCATGGATATATTGACAAATATCAGCTTGTTTCCATTATAATAATGTGTTGTTTACCATTTGCATCTTAGGATGGTCTCAATCCTATGTTACTAAAGAAAGACTTTGTAAATTGAGTGACATGTTTTATTACTTTTAAAGTATAATGGTATGAGGTGGTGCATATAGTACTTCAGAAAGCAAAAGGTGAGAGAGATGTCTCATTTTCGTGATCACTCAAATAAAGGGATGTCCATGTGAGTTCTTTTGAAACAGAACATCATGTCATAACAAAACGTCTTTACGATTATGTCAAGGCATGAATGATCCAATCCCCAACATTCCATTCTCGGTGACGATATGGACTCCACAATCCAAGTATTAGTAATGCACAGTTCACTAGGCTAATTGACTCATTAATTTATCTAAAATGTACCTCCTTCCACATTCATTCGAGGCAATTTCTATATGCATGCTCATTCTTGCCATGAGTTTCCGTATGTTAACCGTTTAGACAAATTTCGTTGGAACTTAAAAAAGTGTTACTAGCTCTTCGTGCACACGGAGGTTATGTGACGTTTAATCTTTATACCAATTAGACAACAAAGATGGGAATTATTTTGCTCGATTATTATTTTTGATGATCCAATCGTCGTAGTCACATGGTACTATAAGGAAACAATGCAACAAGTAGTTGTATATTTTCTTGAGAGATTCATGTGATAAGTGGTGTGGACTAATTATATAACAAAAGAAGATTTATCTCATTTAATTTAGAGTGTCACAGTTCATAAAGATGATAATATACTTTTCATCATAGTGCACGAATGATCCTTATAATTCAAGTGTTGTAGAGTATTTCAGTCTCATGAAAATGATATACTTTTCATTTCATAAGAGCAGACAAAGGATATAATTCTTCGCACAAAAGAAAAAATAACTTTACTTTAAACTATCATGTAACCAATAGTCAAGGATCAAATCATACAAAATTCAATTGAATTAAGATAACAAAACGATCAAAATTGTTTAGTCTATTGACTGAGCAAATTTCTTATTGCCACGAAAGTTGACGACTAGGGGTTTAAAATTCTCCAAGGATATAGTGAGTTTGTTATCCCTTAAACTACCTATATATCAGTTTTCAGTTGGCTGCTACTATATGATACTCGCATTACAGTGCGTGTACCATTCTCATGCTTATACCAAGGTTTCCAATTTTCATTTATATGAGTCAGAATTGCATCTCTATCCCATGCTCGATAGGTGTGCTGTGTATCGTTATTGTTGAAGCCAGAATTACATCTATATCCCATGCTCGGTAGATGTACTGTGTATCGTTACTCATGAAGCCAGAATTACATCTCTGCCCATATACTTGGTCGGTTGTCATCCAAGTAAAATTATAGTAATAAATCAAGTTCGATCCAAAGGGAAATATAGGTTGTTAATTGTTTTTAAAAACTATTGTAAACAGGGGGGTTTTTGTTGTTCAAAATAATTTAAAAATTATTTTAAAACTGGTTATGGAATTAAGTTGCCTATAACTGCTTTGGGGATATAAAACAAACTTTAATCTCTCCATCACAGACTCAAACTCCCATCATCTTCTCGAGTTCCACCATTCACATTGTCATCGAGTTATGATGAGCAGCAAATACCGTCAACCACCTCACTGCAACCTCGAGCTCATCCAACATCCCATCATCACCATCACTGTGATTATCATCACTCTCGTTTCCATCCATAACACCATCTTTTCTCTCAAACCCAATCCTAACAGCACCTCAAATAATCAGTAACAATCAATCTCTTCGCCAGCAGCACACCACAATCATCATCTTTCTTCCCGTTGGCAGCAAAACCAACCACCATTACTGGTCATTACTGCAATTGAAAACTTGATCATCAAATTTTCATCATCTACCAGTAATTTTTTATCAAGAAAACTTTATTCCACGTAAAACCCATATCTTCTAGCTGCTTCAGAAGTACAAGGAGCCATTCAAATTGATAATCTGGTTCATCTTAACATTAATCACCATGAATCATTATCATCACGTCAATTATGATCAACTCTGCTCTCAAATTATAGACCCAAGCTTCAATTCCTCCTAAAACCGTTCTTCTTACTGCAAAAACACTTCATCATCGAACCCGAAGTCATCTTCTCTGCTTCTCCGACCAACAGCAACTGACAACCACAAATGAACCCTAATATATGTTGGAGAAATTGAGTTTTAAATAAATGTTTTGTTGGTGTTGGTGTGGTTTGATCTTAGAAACTAAGTGTTCTATGGATGCTCTCTCATTTCCTTGAGTGAATGAAACTCTTTAGTTTAGTCCCATATTGGGTATCCTGGAGAATAATGTCTACTATATAACCATTCTCATATGGATAGTTAGACAAACATGGGTGGAATTTGGTGGACAAACAATACGTGGCCACACCCATGCAATATGCACATATACCATCCACCAAGTCCTATGTCTACACGAAATAATTTTTTGCAACAATTTTCTTTAGGAAATTAATTCCAAATATATTTTCGTTAAGAGTTTTATTTATGGGAAATTCCTTTTTTCGGTTTTAATTGTTTTACAAGAAACAAAACCTTGTTTTATAAGAAAACCTAAACCTAACTTGGTTTGCAAGTAACTTTATCCTATAAATACAACTCTTAAAATTGTTCAAGATATCCCAGAAGCGGCTACTATCATGTCTTCTTTTCACCATCTTCTCGCTTTGTTTAGCGCTTTTGAGTCTTTATTTCTCTTCCTTCCCTGTTGCTAAGTTCAAGAGTGGGTAGTTTGTATTGTGATAATACAAGCTATATATGGAAGTCTTATCCTGACACATCTTTGCACGTTGGGGTTTAGCATTGCTCTTCTCGAGTATACCCGCGAACTAATGTGTTAAAGACAACTTGTTGAACCTGTGATTTTGCCCTCGTAGTTTTCCGTGGTAGAGTTGTTTTCAATTTTCTTTATGTATTATTTTTATATATCTAATGTTTTTATTCATTGTTGCAAGTTTCCAACAATCTTAACACATTATCTTTTATCTCGTAACAATGGGAAAGAACGATGTTGAAAAACCACAGAAGTTCAACGGTAAGGATTTCAAGAGATGGCAATCCAAGATGTTGTTTTTCCTGAGTTTTCATGATTTAGACGCAGTACTGGTTCCTTTTGATGATTTTATGAATATTGAAGATATTACTGAAGATGATAAAATATTTTACAAGAGGAAAAACTATCTAGCTAAAATCATATTATGAAATGTTTGGAAGACGCGATGTATGATTTTTATAATACTAAAGAAAATTTTAGTGCTTATGATTTGTGGACTGCGTTAGAAGCAAAGTACCAGGCAGAGACTGCTGGTAGCAAGAAATTTCTGGTAGCGTAGTTTATGGATTTCAAGATGACGAATGATAAGCCTTTGTTGATGAATTCCTTGAACTTCAAAAAATCATCAACGAGATTTTTGCTGAAGGTATGGTCATTAATGTGACTTTTCAAGTATATGTGGTAATTGAAAAGTTACCATCTTCTTGGTCAGAGTACAAAAGAAAAATGAGGCATGAAACTGGTGAAATCAGCATGCTTGAATTGGTAAAGAAGGTTCAAGTTGAAGAAATGTTATGCACCAAAGAAAATACTATTTCGTATGCAAGAGATATGACAAATAAGGCTCATATGACTCAACACAAATTTGGAAAAGGTGATAACAACAAACGCAACTCTAAGCATGGTCCTCACAACAAAAGTACGTTTCGTAAACCTGAATCTGGCATTATTAAGATTAAGGGTGCTTGCTATGCCTGTGGAAATCTTGGCCATATGGCAATTCACTGTAGACAACGCAAGGACCTTAATAAAAAGAATATTGCTAACTTGGTTGCTGAGAATAAGAACGAGTTTTCTGCTATGGTGTCTGAAGTTAATCTGGTGACAAATGTAAAGGACTGGTGGGTAAACTATGGAACTACCAAGCATGTATGTGGAAGTCGAGACTTGTTGATGTAATTTTAATAGTGGTAAATAAGGTGATCGTTTCTCGAACTTGTAAAGGTAATGATCTTAGAAAATAATGATTTAAATTAACTCTAGAAAATTCCAGGAGTATGAAAAAGACTAAATAACCTAAAGATGATTTTTGAATAATTTTAAAAGGACCAGGAATCAGGAATCAGGTAATTCTAACAACTTAGGTGATTAATCAGATAATTCTTTTTAAATTAATTGAAGCGCAAGTAATTGCCAAAATTGGTTTTGTTATGCTAACAAACAGAGGTAAATCACAAGCATGGACTATTAAAATTAATTAACCAAGCATAATCCATCAAGCAAAAGCACAACTGTTGAAAGAAAACCGTTTTCACTATTTAAAACTATGCAATTCTAATAACAAAAGAATTATAAATAATTATTAGAAAATAATTAAATCACATAAAATTGAGAAAAGTACCTTATCCATCATCAAAGTAAATAGACTTAGCTCATGGTGAAGAAAACTTGCTCAAAAGATCTTTTCATTGCTCAAAAAGTTGATTACAAGGTGAAATAATGGTGCAACAGCTGAACAGATACGTTTATAAATGTTACAGAACTGGGTTCAGCTGTTACAGAAAGGGTTCTAAGCAACAAAGGTTTAAAATCTAAGGCAACAGGAGCAGAGCTGTAACGGTGGAACAGCAACGAATACAGATGTTGCTGCTCTTTCTTCTCCGATGAAGCTGATGAAGAACAGTGCCGGCTATGCACCAGCAGGTGATCGGCGGTGACGGAACTTCACCGGAAAATCTATGATTTCTTCTCTAGGCTTTTCTCCTGATTTTTCTTGGCTTCTCTTGGTTTATATAGGTTGTAGAAACCCTAGGGAGAGTTCTAAACCTAATAGAATTCACCAAAACACTCTAGAATCTTCCCAAATCCGAATCAAAGAGTGATTCCTTTTTCCGGCAAAAATCACATTCCCGAGCAGATTTCTCGGCATTCTTTGCTATCTATTCATGTGTTATGACTTGTATGAGATATCTTCTAGCGTGTGGGACAATTTGGAGCCGAAAACAACTCGAAAATTAGTTGAACAGCGTACACAGCAGCTTCTCCGATGAGTCCCGATGAGTCAGCCCGATCCAGCCGAGTTGACCCGCTGAGTTGGCCCGATCCAGCTCAGCCCGATCCAAGGGTGCCCCAATCCAAAGTGTGGGTGCCTTGATCCATTTTCCCGGGTGCCTTTAACACTTTTTGAGCCGATTATTCCACAAATCTTTATTCTTCTAATGTACCTACAAAAGCATAAAAACACGTAATAGACGCAAAATCGAATCATAACTCGCTAGAAATTAAGGTGCAAATTAGACACTAAAATGTGTCTATCAAATACCCCCAAACTTACTATTTTGCTAGTCCTCGAGCAAACTACTCTAAAAAATAAAGTAAAAATCCTAACTCACTTTCGCAGGAATCGCGACTACATTTAGCATATGCAGCAAGCCGTTAAACCCCTAGGTGTCCCTAGTGGACGAGTTTTGTCTCGTGAGGGTTTACAAGAGGTATACCCACAAAACCTGGATCTAGATCTTAGCAACACGTGAACGATTAAGGGTAGACACTAAACAAGCTAGTTAGTTGGCTACTTAGATATTCGGCTATAGGGACCATTACCCTTTATGGATCCAATCACTGTACACGAGTGTTAACTCAAGCGTACTAAAATTCATATCTAAGACAACAAAGTTCTACTCAGAAAGTTATCTAACCACCCATCACATGAAAAGACTTAGAAGATGAAAGTAGACTGTAGAAGATCGCAAATGTTGACCAAGGCGAACGGTGTTTCCCATATCTGTCTGAAGGTCAGTACCAAGATGAAACCTAGTGTGTCGAGATACTCCCCATTTATTTTCAACGGTTACTACTAACTAAAATATTTACAAGTTCCCATGGATCCTGCGTTCCACGCTTGCTTAGGCGACGGAGACAGGGAGAACTTTAAAATACCAAATACTATTTTTTCTCAATTTTTTTTTAACTTTTTTTGATTTTTTTTTTCTTTTTTTTTTTTTTTTCTTTTCTCTTTTTTTTTTCTCTTTTTTTTTTTCGACACCTAATACATGTGTGTTCCCATGGATCTTGCATTCCACGCTTGCTTAGGCGACGGAGACAGGGGGACCACACACATAACTAACGTATTATTCATGTGGGGCATGATCTCAACACACTAAATGTCATTCCAGTGCTAATTAACATGTCGATGCTGGGACCCACCAATACTCTCAGAGAAACACGAAATTGCAAATAATAAAACAGAACGTGATATGGTGGTGACAACTATCATGTTATTTCTAACACCTGAACTCTGTCTCGTTTATGAATAGACCATCTAGCTGGGCACACCAATCCTTATAGCAAAATGGCTAAGTTTCCATCTACCTAGAGTGGTTAGTGTCACCCTGAATTGTTCAAAAGTCGCTAAATTCCGAATTTTATTTATTATTCCTAAAAAGACTCCCTTACCCCCAAACTTAAACTAAACAGTGTCCTCAATGTTTCTAAGTAAAGAACTGGACAAAAATATTAAAATGAGGGAAGATAGTACCTTGTTGCCTGAGCATGGGTTACCTCCCAAGAAGTGCTAAGTTTAAAGTCTTCAGCCAGACTAGAAAAGAATTAGTAACCCCCTTAAATCATATAGCAATAATCGGAACAACTGTGGGTCATCTGAATCAAATAGTGTGCCCCACAGTAGAAGTAAAATGCAGCAAGCTAAGAGGATAAACGATCTGAGTACACCTTGATCCCTATCTAGGTAAACCACATCGACCAGAGGATGGGTTTCTGGCAACTGAGGATCGGTAAACTAGCTGGAGGATGATCTCGTAAAATTGCAGCGGTGCCTATGTCAGGTCCCAAGCTAGGGACCTTTCTAAGAGTTAATGGTACAGCACATGGAGTATGATAGTCACCCCCAAACTTAAAGTTTTCAGTGTCTCTAGATAGACTAATAATAATTTCACTCGTTTCCAGATCGTCAGATTCTCGAAAATAATCAACTGGTTCTTCTAAATTACAATCCGGTGGTGCAAAGCCTAACAAAGTACGCACCTCATCAATAACCCTATCATTATTGCTATTAAATCTGTAGTTGGTTAGGCATTTTTCTAATGGATCTTCTAATGGGTTGGGCCTAAGCTCCATCACACTAGACGGTTTGGATTCCTCTTCTGATGGGCCTAACTTACTACTTATCAGGGTATCTGGTGGGTCATGCTTAAAGTCCAACTCATGAAAATCTAATCCAAAGTGGGCTCGACATTTCTCTAATGGGTCTTCTATCAAAGTGTTTGGTAATGTCTTCTGAACTAGGGTCTCCATCATGTTGACAGTTTCTAAGCTGGGGTCCTTCCTAGTAGGTGCTAACAACCTTGGATAAGGGGCTCTAGGCATAAAATCGGTGGCCCGAGGGGTTTCCTCAGGCTCATCAGAGAATTTATTAGTCTCTTCGGCTATTGGGTCAGGGTGAACTACAGTATGTCCACTATCAGGCCCAGTTACCCCGTTGTCCACCAATTTACCATTCATGAGGGTCGTGACTGCATTTACGTGACTGTATGATTTCTCACCCGTCGCCATTTCATTGACGCCTCTTGGGTTGGGTTGGGGCTCTAAACTACTAGCTTGATTCATTTCGACCAGTTCTAGCCTTCTAGATAAGGATTCTAATGGGTTGGGATTTCTATTGCTCTTCCACTGCTGGGTTTTCTCGGCAATGTCACTCAGAAATTGCATCGCCTCAGCAGGAGTCTTACTGTCGAGTTCTCCGATCGACAAGGACTCAACCAAGGTTACAGTCGCATAATCCAAACCCTCATAGAGAATCTGAACTAGACTTAACTCATCTAAACCGTGGTCTGGGCATTGGGACATTAAGTCGTTGAACCTTTCTACATATACACACAGAGACTCTCCCTCTTGTTGAGAAAACGTGAAAATTTTCTGCCTAATTGAGGATATTCTGTTCTTAGGGAAGAATTTCTGAATAAAAGATGAAGTAAGTTGGGCATAGGTCTCAATCGACTGAGGGGCCAAGCTATACCACCATGACTTGGCTCTATCTCTTAGTGAAAAGGGAAATAGTCTAAGTTTAATAGACTCGTCATTCAAGTCTCTAATCCTGATTGTGCTACATATTTCCTCGAACTCCCTAACATGAAAATAGGGATTCTCATTCTCTTTTCCTAAGAATAATGGAAGCATCTGGATGATTTTGGGTTTCAGTTCGTAGCTCGCTTCAGTAGCGGCTAACTTGATGCAAGATGGACGTAAGGTCCTGGTTGGATTCCACAAATCCTTCAGAGTTGTCATTGCTGACACGGTCTCGGGAGTGACTATTTCACTCTCAGTTGACTTCTCAAGGTTAAGGTGAACTACCAGTCTTCCACTAATTAACCTACCTTGAGGGTCACTATCCCAAGTTCGCCTTAAGGGCGTTCTTGGCATGCAAAAATTAAATCCTAACAAGCAATTAATCAAACACAATCGTGCCCTGACTCAACCAAATCAAACCTAAATCTAGCAAACAACAAGCATGATGGCTCCACTTAGATTGTTTTTAGACCAGCTTCTATTCTTTCAAAAAGCAACTGGTTACAATTTTAGCAAACCTCTTAGAACGATCTGAATTAGATTAAGTCGAAGAGAAACAGGAGAAGCTCAATGGAGCTTTGATACCCCTGTCTCTTTGGCACTTTTCCCTGGGTTACAAGGCGGCTCTAATCAACTTAAAATAATCTTCCTGTTCTTTGAGTTAGGCTAATAAAGTAACCCGTACAGTCCTTTTGAACGATTTTCCAATAAGCTCGATACCCTATAGGTCTCTTTCTAGTCAAGATTTTAGCCTTAGGTTCGCGTAGGTTTCGTTTTCCTAAGGTGGGCAAGAAGGAGACGGTGTTGAAATCTGAAACCTTATCTTGTATGGCCAGGCCTTGCCCTTTACTACGCAGAAATTAAAGTCCGTATTCATTCCTCAACATATATGCATACAAAGGCGTCCAGAAAACCCACTGACAGGAGATTCGTGGGTTGGTCGAAGTTTACCTCCCGTACTAGACGGGCGATGAACCGTTGAAGTCGACTCGGGCCACTAATATCCTTTTCAATAGTGTGCGAACCCGAGGGGCCGAGACAATATCGTAATTGTCGTCCTTCCCTGCACACAGTTTGATATTTAAAACTACCCTTCCGTAGGGTTTAAAAATATAAAAGGTCCAAAGTCCCAAAAATAATGTCTAAAAGTGTCCGAAAATAAAAGAAAAATTACAGAAATAATAAAAACCCTAATATAATTTTCTAAACTAATTAAAACTAATTAAAACTAATTAAAATAAAATAAAAATCTAATTAAAAATAAATAAAATCTTCGATCTTCTTTTTCGTTCTTTAAGCTTTTCCCTTTTAATTCCAAGTCTTTAGCTTTAATTCCAAAACTTTGGCTTACTTCCCTTTTCGATCAAAAATTCAACCTGTAGCAAAAAGAGAAATACCAAAAGAAACGTAAAATAGAACAAAGTAAAATAATAAAATTAAAAGTAAAAACCTAAAAATAAATCTAAAACCCTAAACCTAAAAACAAGTCCTCGTCGGCGGCGCCAAAAATTGATGTAATTTTAATAGTGGTAAATAAGGTGATCGTTTCTCGAACTTGTAAAGGTAATGATCTTAGAAAATAATGATTTAAATTAACTCTAGAAAATTCCAGGAGTATGAAAAAGACTAAATAACCTAAAGATGATTTTTGAATAATTTTAAAAGGACCAGGAATCAGGAATCAGGTAATTCTAACAACCTATGTGATTAATCAGATAATTCTTTTTAAATTAATTGAAGCGCAAGTAATTGCCAAAATTGGTTTTGTTATGCTAACAAACAGAGGTAAATCACAAGCATGGACTATCAAAATTAATTAACCAAGCATAATCCATCAAGCAAAAGCACAACTGTT
>JAJJMC010005141.1:7425119-7444207 GCA_023531435.1 Papaver californicum
TGTTTAAACTTTGAACTATATGTGGAATCTATGGATCTATATATTTCAGATGAAAAAATATTTGTTATAAGTTATATGAAATATATTTCAGTTGTAAAATGATACTTATAACGTTTTGAACTATATATGATACTTATAACGTTTTGGAATTCATTTATAATTATAAAATGTGAGCTAGTATTTTTTTTATAAAATTTTAGGTATAAAATATAAACCGATATTTCGCCGGTATATAAACCGAAATTTTTCCGATATACCGGCGTACCA
Source organism: Papaver californicum (assembly GCA_023531435.1). Classification (NCBI taxonomy): domain Eukaryota; kingdom Viridiplantae; phylum Streptophyta; class Magnoliopsida; order Ranunculales; family Papaveraceae; genus Papaver; species Papaver californicum. The sequence goes on from JAJJMC010005141.1 coordinate 7,425,387, forward strand.
GTATATCGCTCTCGACCGGTACGAACCGAAATCCGATATGGTACAGCTTTGTACTGGACACATCTTTGCACGTTGGGTTTTAGCATTTCTCTTCATGAGTATACCCACGAAGTAATGTATTAAGGACAACTTGTTGAACCTGTGATTCTGCCCTCGTAGTTGTCCGTGGTAGAGTTGTTTTCAATTCAGTTCTTTATATATTATTATGATACATCTAACGTTGTTGTTCACTGTTGCAAGTTTCCAACAATATCTTTGTTTGTTGAAGTGATGAAGAAGAAGGTGTCCCTTATCAATAGAATAGTTTTGTTATCATAATTCAAATATTAGGTAGCCCATAGTAATTGAGTGGGGTGTCTATATCAATTTTTAGTTAAAACTCGTTTAACTATCGGTTCCGTGAAACCAACAAGTTTAACTCTTCTTTTCGCCTGTAACTTTCTCATACGAAGTTGGAGTGACTTCGTTCTTTCGTCGTTGGCTTCGTATTCTCGTTCTCTTCGACATGGTGGGTAAAAATCCTGGATTTAATTTGGTACCATTGGGTGTTTGGCATTTCTCCCTTTGTAGCACTCAATATCAACTTCTTTTAGAGGTGAACCTAATAAAAGACATAAAATATAATATAAAAGTAACAATGATACAAGGTAATTCACATGTAATCTAGCAAATAAGCGTAAGAAAATGATACTCAAAACATGTAACTTATGTACTTATTAATACTAAAAAAAATCTTCTACTATAATCTATGTGCCTCATTTCATATGTTCCAGCATACCAATGTGGGAATGATTCAGCGCGTCCAACCCTATATTTTCGGAGCTCTTTCCATATTTAATCTTGCCATAGTTAACTTAAGTTTAAAATTTTTGTTTATCCCAACAAGTGTGACATTATTATTTAAGAGAATCTCACATGCCTCTCAACCACTTACTTCAGGTTGAATAACTTACTTCAACCTATACTGGTTCTTTAGTATAATGATGAAGTTGAAAAATGAAAAATGGAAAGATTTTACGATTCATACCACCTTTTCTGAATTTCTTTCCACAAAAGTTGAAAGGTGCAAATTTACAACATATCTCTATTGAAGTTATTTCCTCTTGTATAGCCGAACAAGTGGAATCCATCCCACTGAACGTTAAAGTTTGGGGGATAATATCATGAATGTTTCAAAAAAAAAACTTCCTTCAGAGCATTACATAGTCTGAAGTCAATATGTCGCCTTACAAACGTAGAAGTTATGCATTCATCTTTGGACGGTACATCGTCACAAGTAGAGATTTCCATGATGGAACATAGTCATCTCCCACAAGAAAATGGTTACACATTAAAAGAACCCATAATGGTGTTCAAGTACTTCTGAGTCCAAATGGTCAAATACAAGTCGAGTATGTTTGGTCAAAGTCTGGTCAACTATGTGGTCAAGACCTGATCCACTGGTTTGACTAGGTCATGGTTAACAAAAGTAAACATATATGTTCCACTATATATGTTTTTTGCTACCTATTAATAGTATACTTGAAACTATTAGCATATATCCCCAAACTATATTAATTCTAAAATTGAAAATTTCATCATCTAAATGTAGTGATCGGTAAACAGAATTTCCCATGTCCGATGATGATGAAAAATTTACAGGATTTTGATCTAAATGTTAGTCCAAACATAATAAAGATTTAAAGTGTTTGAACATCTAGATAAAAAGATATGTTTGCCACCAAATGACTGATCTGGGTTACATTTCTGTAAACACGACTGTAAGAATCACATGCTCTCTTTTCCCATAGTTGGATCACGATGAAGTTTTTACAAGCGATATATAAGGTCAAAATATAACATATAACAAAATTTCAACGTAATCCAACAGTTAAAAGTATAATAATTAAGATATTATTATGCTATTTGGAATTAGGTTGTTTTATGAACATAGACAGTTTCGTTTGATGAGGTTTTTTGAGATGGCATTATGTTTGAATTTGTATGAAACTTTAAAATAGTGTTTATAACAATTTTAAATAAAATACTCAAAATTAGCGGAAATCAAACGGTAAAATATTTATGTTTTATAATCATATATTCATAAAATTTCAATATATACTATTAATATGAATCTTTTTTTATTAAAAGTGAATAACTGATATGATGACAAAAAAATAGGATTAGAACTACACTAATCTTTAAGAAATAATTCATCATGGTGTCGAATGATAAAAAAAAAACTTACACACGTTCGTAGAATCGTGCTAATATTATATGGTAGTATTTACAAGAATATGGAAGAACATAGATAGGAAAAAGAAGGAGAACTATTATTCATTAGAGATGAGTTACATATCACATAGGTTTAAACCTCTATATATATGATATGAGGTAAACCCTGGTTATATGTATATAGGCCGAAGGCCCTATAACAGTTTTTGATTTTTAATCAAAATAAGTTTTTTTTATTTTATTTTTGTCTTTTCTTGTAAGCCTCAATTTAACCATGCAATACAACAATAACCCCAATAAAACATTGTAAAAATCAAGTTGCTATAAGGATCCAACCAAAAAAACAAAATCTGGAGTAAATTTTTTTTTAAGCAATGGAACTGGACTAAACGGGTTTATGGTACCAAATACACATCAGGTCAATGGGTTTTTAGTTTCTACAAGGTTCTTACAAGTGCTCAAGAGGCGCATTTGGCAGACTTGAAGACAAATATTGGCATTCCTCTAAATCTTAACAGCTCAATAGATACTAGATTGTGTTTTCTTCCTACGAGGGGAGGTTTTCCACAAAAGAATGCTATAATTTCCAAAATCAGGTTGAGGAGCAGGGACACTCTAAGCTAATATGGAAGAATCAACCACCATCAAATGTAAACATGTTCATATGGTCCATCTTCTCTGTTGCGGTTCTTACGATCGCTAATTTGTGAAAAAAAGGAGTGTCCATCCAATACAATTGTTATCTTTGCAACATTTGTGACGAATCAACAGACCATTTATTTATTCCACTGTCTAACATCAACGAAAGTTTGGAACCACTTTCTAGATAGTTTCAAGGTCTGTTGGGTTTCTCATATTTCTACAAAGATGCACCTTGCTAGTTGGTTGCAAAATAGAACATGGAAAAAGAGGAAACTGTTGTGGAGTTTAATACTTTACGTGATAATTTGGATTATTCGGAAGGAAAGGAATTTCATTGTGTTCAATCACAAAATGAAGAAAGTCGACGATATCATCTCGGATGTTAAATTTGCTATCTTTCCTTGGGGACGCCTCAAATTTATTTAATGGCTTCACTGCAACTGATTTTATGGACAAATTGAATTCTGTTGTTGAACGAAATTGTAACTTTTAATTTGTAATGCTCTAGGCTGGCGTCTACCAAAATTTAAAAAACAGATCACATGTCAGGTCACGATATATGGTCATGATTGTTATAACGCGTTTTAACGAAAGTGAGCACGTTTTGGACTAAAAATGCATTATATAAAGAAAAAACGTATTTTTCTTATGTTATTATAATTACTGTTATAACGAATGTTATAACGTTAAATAGAAGAAAAAAAATTATGATTTTAATTTTCTATCTAACGTTTATAACGTGCATGAAAACAGTTATAACGGGTCTAATAATGCTGTTACAACGTTCTTTATATTTAATTATTCTTTTATTTTAAAGGTTTTATTGTAATTTTTAATCTTTAATTTTAGTAATAAAAATTGGGTAAAAAGATTTTTTAATTTTTTTTCTTCTAAAAACAGTGAATCCACCCCAAACCCAAAAACAAAATAAACTAATGGTGGGTTTGGTTATAGAATTTTAAAGATAGATTTATGGATCGGGGATTTGGTGGAATTACAATTCTTTTGGTTTATTTGGTTGCCTGAATCCTCCATTTTAAATCCCTAGGATTCACGTTTTTCATAGGATTTATGATTCTACCAAATCCTCCATTTTAAATCCGACCTTCCCTAACCAGGGTTTGTTGGGAAAGTTGAGAAGGGATTTCGTGGTCCACCTCTTTTTACCGGTATTAACTTATATGTTCTTACTTCATCATTAAAAATGTCGCACTAAGTAAAAAAACACTCTCTGATATTGTAATCCATGATATTTAATAAATATAATCTTTAAAAAAAGAAAATAATAATAAAAAAGACATATTTTTATATATCTTCAAAATAAAAAATTATTTATCTAAAAAAATAAAAAAATAATTTTATTTTTTATTTATCTTATAAATTAAAAATCAAAAAAATATTATTTACCTTAAGATATGAATATTCACTCTAATTTTTAACCGCTGGTAAAAAGTATACGAAAACTTTAAATATGGAATTTATATAAATTAGAGGAGTTTTTACTGAATTGTCAAATATATTGTCAAATATACCGAAAATTTACATGATTTCTAAAATTTATAATCCTATAAAATTATAAATCCTTTCATATTATAATTTCTACGAACAAGCATTCCATAACAAGAACAAGAAAAAACAAAGGCTAACCGACACAGACAAACTCAACTCATAAACACCACAATAACAAAAAGACTAAACCGAAGAACATATTTGAACTGATTGATGTAGAGAATGTGACGATATTATAATTAAGAATATTAAAAATCAATACTAAAAATTGTGCCAACATTTGGAAATATCGTGTTGAGTTTGTACCGAATACTTATTTACTTTAATCATTTACCTTTGTCATTGAAAAACAGAGAAGGCAGTATTACTTTTGTCAAAAATAAGGTGCGTAGTGTAGTACACTGTGGAAGTCTGTACTTCTGTAATTTTATCATCATCTATCAAGTATCAATCAGTCCCATGTCTTATGGCTTTCGATTTCTTTGCTTTACTTTATTTCTTAAAGAACAAGAAGACAAGGTGTATGTATGCACAGAGGCCGCATAGAGAGAGAAAAACAAAAGGGCATTCTTATTTAGTCAGAGAGGTTGTAGGTTACATATGAGACAACAATATCCGTTGGGAACTTGTATATTTATTCTCTCTTCAGCTTTCACAGCAATCCATGATATATCAAATATCATTCTCCAATCAAAACTTCAAAACGTTTGTTCATTTTCTTCTACCCCGATCACATGAATATACTCATCCATTGGCGTAATTAGGTTTTTTTGTTTTGTTTTTAATAAATAAACATGCATTAGACCCGAAAGTAACAAAACATGGTAAACAAAATACATAAGACTGCCTGCAAATCACTTTCATACTGGATCAGGCGACGAATATCTAGTAACAGAATCTCAATTAACAAAATCACATGTAACAGAATTATAGGTAACCAGTAGCCGTAACAGTAATGTCCGCTTATATACAAGAGAGTTTGGATCGGTGAAACATGATCCACAGCCAAGAACATTTTCTAAATTTATTTTGAAAAACACAACTAAATGGTGGTTGAAATGGAAGTATCCCGGACAGAAAATAATGAACTCGCCGGATAAATTGTCAGAGCTCATGTACTTGCCGGAGAAAATCATCACCAAACTTGGAGCTAATGTTGATCAGATTGTGACCCAAACTTAAGAAACCCATTACAAAGAAGATCACAAGATCCTAGTGAGAAAGTAACAAAGCAGACCATGTAAACATAAAACTAAACCTAATAGCAGACTAAAAGCATGATCTAATTAAAACCAGATTAATGGTAAACCATATGGAAGGATTTAGAAGACATCTAATACTGCTGATCAGAGAGTATCTACTCCTAGTTGCCGGAGAAGTTGTTGCTGCTACGATTTGCTCGTAATACAGTGCTGAAAATGGTGTATGCCTTGATATCTTTTCTTCATCCGATCACAAGCTATACTTCCACTAACAAACAAAACTCCGAACAAACAAACCAAAAAAAATACAGAGCAAACCTAAAAAATGCAGAAATAAAATCTAATACATCAAGAACAGAAATTAAAACATAAAATAAATGGAAACTACAACTAATAACCAAGAAAAGGGGGTGTTGTAGATCATCAGCGAAACAAGGTTGCTCAGATCTGCTCCAAAGGAGCATATCTAAGCAAGAGGTGACAAGGAAAAAGGGGTTTTCGTTAAGAGGAGAGAGAGACGAAGTTGTTACCCGTTTTGGGTTATACGTTCAGTACGAAGGTAAAAACATCTCTAACTTAGTATCAGTACACGTTCCTTATTGGCGTAATTACGCATCTCCCATGGTATGGAGGTAAAAATATCCCAAACTTAACAAGCATATGAATATGGCGGACACTCGGTAATTAGTGGAGCTAAAATCCACCGTGGGTAAAATAAAAAAATTAGTCCATACGATCTCTTATAGTCCAGATATTTAAAAAAAAAAAAATTTATAAAAAACTCATCCAGCTACGGCCGGATAAAAATCTTATTTAAAAAATTGAAATTAGCAACGCTTACTATTGTTGCTAATTTAAACGCAAATGGTTGCATTTAAAACAAATCGTTTACATACATTAGGAAGGCATATATACGTATGTAATAACAACTATTCAAAAACAAAAAGAATAATCACATCCAGACATCTAGTGGCCGGATAAAAAAAGCATATTGTTGCATGAATGACCGGATGAGAAGGGGGATGATTAACAAAGCAGAAGGAAATGAGCACGCAATGTCAATAAACGAATTCTCTCATTATTCGTTATTTTTGGGTCTTTTCATTGCATTCACTTACAACAAGAAACAAACACCAGCGTTTGGAGCATCACCTGCATTTTTGTGTATTCTTCTTCCTTTCCTTGGTCTTTCGTTCTGTCATATTCCTAATAACCTATCCAATTACAACGTATTAACCGCTAATGCACCTAAAAACTTTTTAAAATATATATCCGGACATTGAATGTCCCTATGAAGTACTGACACTGATATGGGGATACGCAGACGGGGATTCGTCAAGTTTCAAAAAATGCGGATAAGGATACGGTAGGATACTTTTATTTATTAAATATATTTTATATAATAATAATTCATTCTAGTAAAAAAATCACATAAAATAAAAAACCTCATAAATATTGTTTGGAAATTACAATATTGAAAATAAAATAAAAATTATTTAACATCTCATTCATCCATGACTCATAAATATTGTCTTTATCAAAGAGCACCGTTTCATCCACTATCCATGTCGAATCAAATATTCAAATATAAATAATCAAGAGAATTTAAATAAAATACCTTGCTAATATATATTTACAGTTCTCATTCTTGCAATTGCCGACTTATCAATCTTTTAAACTTCTCTCATTTCTCTGAGTTCTCACTTTATAACGAAAAAGTTATTGTATTAGATTTAGATATTTATATACAATTATACGATATATTGATAAGTACAAATATTTATAAATATATAAATTTTGTATATATAATTTTAAATATAGAGATTTTGTATATAAAAATATATATCAAGTCATTGGAAGTATCCCCTTCAAAAGTATCCCAAAGATATACCGGAGTATCCCCTACCCTTTTGTAATTATAAAAAATGAATACTTTAAATGGAGTAACCTATACGTATCCTCAGGTATCCCCAAGTATCTGATACCGATACAACGTCGATACGGATACATCACCATTTTTGAAGTATTCGTGCTTCATAGGAATGTCCTAATGGGGTATCGGTCAGCCTACGACCAGATGGACTACTCCAGAGCGATCCATTCAAATTTGAGGGGTAACATCTGGACTTTACAAAGACGTGGATTATAAATTCTCCCATAGTGGAAGTTTTTTGTACATAAGGTGTGGACCATCACTAAGATGTGGATGATTTTTTCCTCTATAGGAGTTTGCCTTATTCCCTTAATACTATACTATTCTGGTATCATCTTTATTTTTCATCTAACCATAATGAGTTTGACGCTAATTTTTTTGTATTATATATTTTTTTTATAGTATTTTAAAGTTCTATGGAAAAAGATAAGCATAATTCTTAACATATAACGCTATAATCGAGGTGTCAAATTCGTCAAAAATAAATTTCCTACTTCTCTTTACATTAACTAGTAGTAAAAGGATAAGCAGGTTCGGTCCTAAGAGAGAGTTGAGTGAAAATTGTTATAAAAGTATTCTCAACTAAGACTATTGTGATGTAGCTAGAAATTTTGAAAATTATAGTTTGTGATTCAAATTATGAGATGAAATTGATCAAGGATTCATTCTCCACTACCGAACAAGAATGTTATGAATTATATAAGTGTAACCTTCAATAAATTTCAATTGTTAATAACTTTAGATTAGTTATAAGTTCAACTAATCTCCAAATTCCTTAATTTACCGAACAGAATAAGTTCTCTAGCTATGTCTAATCAAGTAAACCACCTAAAGTAGGCTCTCTAGGTGTAAATCAATCAATTGTATTAATATTGTGAATCAAGTTGCTCCTACCAACATGCTCATAAGTTAGACAAGTTAAACTAGGGTTATCTTTTCCACAAAATCCATTTGCAACCAATAATGTATCGATGCTTGTTTTAAGATTACTCTAACAATTACAGATTAGATTTCTCTCTACTAGCATTAGAGTTGCATACAAGATACCTAATTGCTAATTTAGATAACTAGCAAGTATCTCATGGTCATAAAAATGGTAAAATACAATCAACGAAATAATATTTACCGAAAGATTAACTTACAATAATTGTTTAATAAAACATGTTAAGGAGTTTCTGAATCTTCCATAATTAATAAAATTATATTAGCTACTCCTGATTTTGGAATTCAAGAAGAAAATAAAGTTTATCAAACACTAGAAATCGAGAAACCTTGCATGCATGAATCTACGAAAGAGAGTAGGAGAGATGAGATGAAATCCCTTTCTCTTGTTGAAGTTGTTCCCCTTTTATAAACCTTATCTTGTAAAAACCCTTTTGGAGTAGAATTATCTTCCGTGCACAACTCAAAAACTCTAGGTTTCCAAATCTAGGTAATATAGACCATAATCCTTGGCAAGCTTTCCATAACCTAATAGAAACAGACCCATATTTCAAAGCATGCTTTAATAAAGCCCACAAAGTTATTAAGCATGTTAGTTTCACGAAACTGACAAGCAATTATAAACATTCAACAGCTCAGCCTGTCGGTTCCACCTTCCAATTGTAATTGTATGAGCATTGCCCATTTTTATTTCGAGAGTGACATGTCCATAAACATCTTTGGATTTTCCTTCGGGATCCTTAATCATGGTTGGGGAGTGAGTCGCTTCTCGTCGAGGAATCCCTGCGGTCATGAGAGTCTTAATAGTGACGATATTGACATCCATACAAGTATCTGTTAATGTTTTCCCAAACTTTAGCATCTTTGAGGCGAACTTTGGTGATGAGTCCCAAGCCCTGTCTTTCATTGTTCTTGTCGACCAAGTCCTCCAAATGAGGCTTAATTTGAACATAAGTATCTTCTGTAAGAGATAAGTGTTTACCGGATACAATACGACTAAGAGCAGTGAAATTATCCGTGCACTGTGCCTTTGAGAAGTACAGGAGTTCACACATGTGCACTATTAAGGATTGGACTGTTCGTCTAATATATTTTTCGGCAAGAGTGAAGCTTTTGACATGGAGGGGATTCTTGTGTACACCTTTAGTTCCCAAGCGTAGTTCACCTGACTCTATCTTTTTTTTAAGATTCATTTCAAACTGTTTCATTCACTAGTAGGATGGTTGACGAACAGGTGGAAACGACAAAATTTTTGGATCTAATACTTCTTGGGAAAATGATGGTCATCATATAGGTGGTAACTTGATGGCGTCATCTTGTATCCGTACTTCTAAGAACTCAAGTACATCTTCTATATGAAAGGGAAAATCTGGAAATGTTACACTTGGATTTATATCCTACTGTTGTGGTTGTTATTGTTGTTGTTATGGAGTTTTGTGATAAGTGCATAGTTCACATATTTTTAGTGTCAAATCCATACTTTTTTTAGTTATAATTATTACATATTACTTGTTATTACTCTTTTTTTCTAGCTTATGTGTCATATTAGGTGAATCGTCCAAAAGGAGTTATGGAGTGCTAGAATGAGCAAGGAAGTAAAGCATTACAAATGAAGGAGGATCCAAGACCAAATTATACTTAATCAAATCCAAAATTTCTTAATGTTATCTTGAAGAAAACGAGAAGACGAACCCAGGGCAAAAAGAATACGTTCATTCCGATATCGTACGAAGAAGTTATGGGCAAAACAAGCTTGAAAGACTTGAGTGTACGGAGAGAAGTTCGGCCGGAAATCCATCAGGCAATTAATAGCCGAACCTGACATTGTCTAGAGAAAAAATAAGTTGTCAGGTTCGGCCGGAAAAGTCCATATCAAATAGCAGCCGAACCTGAGCATAAAAATCATGTTTTCGAAGAGTCTACAGAGACATGTTCGGCTATTAAGTGTTCAATCAATAGTAGCCGAACCTAAGACTGTTTTGGGACATATTTGGACGTGAGATTGGCTTCTAACTTAAAGAAACACGGTCCCGGAAGGATTCTAAACCCTAGAAAGAGGAAACTTTAAGGCCGGGCATTGAAGGCTATAAAAGGAGACATCTAAGGCTAAAACAAGACATCTCTAAAGCTTTGGAAGAAATCTCTACATCCCATCACTCTATATTCTACATCAAAAACCTAGGGTTAACCCCTTTAGGGGAGAAACATTCTTTTTTGTATTATGATAGCTAAAAACCTAATTGATTAAGGATGATTTCTAAGTTCTAAACATGATTTGATTTAATATATGATTCTATTTTGAGTTCTTCACATGATTATCGTTTGTTCATACTATAAAGAATGTTTATGATTGACTGATAGATTGTTTAGGTGGCCAACTAAATTGATTTGTTAATTTAGTCTAGTGCTAGTATTGAATTACGAGATAATTAATAGTCTATTGACTCGTACACAAGTAGAGAACACGAGACCTTGCAGAGGGATTCTGTGGAGCAATTGTGTGTATGAACAACACTAGTAAGTGAACCTTAATTTAAGAGTCTAACTGCTAGGATTAACATATAAATTCACAAAATATAAAGCATTCGATAAAATTACACCCTGAGTTATCTACTACTAGGTGGTTAGGTTGAATAGAATCTGGTAGGCAAGAATTTTCGTATCCGGTAATATAAAGAATTTCGGGGATAACACTGACCTGGGTGTTATTCTACGGTTGGTGATAATATGTGATTAACAACGAGTAGATGAATATATTAATTCAGTGATTGTTTAGTAACAAAAAAGGATTCCTCGATCATATCTCTCTCCATTGCTTATAGCTTTCTTATTTACCTTGCTAAAATCCTAAAATAAAACCCCTCTTTTATGACATTAAACAACTTAAATACCTTGCTCCTCGTGGGAACGAACTTGACTTCCATTATATTATCCTTTAATTGAGTGGAAATAAGATCACTAATTTGATTTCACATACGACAAGCATCATTTTAGAAAGAACCTGGGATGATGTTGACCCTTGGGATGGTCTTGGGATGATGCTATAGATAACGAGAAACATCTAGTTTGGAGCACTTGCTGAGATGAAGCTTTCCACTTAACCCCTTCATTGCTAACATCACTTATCAATGGTTGGATGGTATACTTCTTGTTAACCAATCATCTGCTTCCATGAGTATCTTCACGATTTTCTTCTCTAGCAAACCTCGTTCTTTCCAGTAAGGCGGAAGCAGTTGTCGCTAATATGGTCGTCTGCACGTCAAAATTATTTATTACTTTCTCACTACTTAAGATTTATATGAAGTACGGGTAAGAAAGGATCATTCCCACAAGGAGGTCTTGGTTGTTATATGGTTTCGAAATCTTATGTTAAAGGGTGGATTTTTCAGATTCAATGAAAGTAAATTAACCTAATTAAGAAAGCTAAGAATAAGTAAAAGTAAATCAATAAGATGAGAGAGTTGATTAGGTTTTGTTTTCATTCACAAACATGTTCTTGTACTAATAGTTAGAATTGGATTTTTAATCTCTTATTATCAAAATCCCTAGAATACCTTGATCGCAAGAATATCCCATAAATTTCCTTAAGTCATCTACAAACACATTAAAAGATGCGAATATGAATTCTACCAAGAGAACAACCTAACGTATAAAAAGCACTAATCAAGTTTAATTCTCGAGGAGCATTAAGATTCATGAAATTAGGTTAATCAATGCAATTGAACGTGGAAAGCGCACTAATTCAATTTAACAAACGTCATGATGCACTTGTGATTACTAGGATATATCACTACAAGCAATAACCACAATTATGCTACTTGTATTCAAGGAGTATCACTTTTGCATATGATAAACCCTAAATAAGATATAGATATGAATATGAGTTCAATAAATTGGCCACTCAATGAAACAAACACTCAAATCATACATGGCGATATTTGTAGTGAATTATGAACGATAATATTGAGACAAAACTAATTTATTAATCAAAGAATCATGTATTGTAAAATTCAACTAATTCCAAACCAATAAAAGAAAATTAGCTACTCATAATAATTGGAGCTTACATAATTGAATTTAAGAAGAAAAGAAATTATAAACCCTAGATGTTAAGAAATCTTTCCCGCACAAACCTACAAAAAGAAGTATAAGAGGTGAGAAGAGAACTAGGTGAAAACCTAGATATCTCTCCCTGTTGTTGAAGTTGTTGTTATATAGATTTCTCCCTTGTAGAATCCCTTTTAGAGTAGAAGTTTCTTTCCTTAAATAACTCAAACTCTCAGTTTCTAAATCTTCTAGGTAAAACCCTTTCAAGCTAAAAATCAGATTCATAAGAAACTCCATTAACTTTATGGACCAAATCATGCTTAAATAGAGCCCACAAATTTCACTTCAACTCACGGCCACTCATTGAGACATTTCTTCAACCAGCTTGCATGCGATTATGTTGGTAAGTCAGGCGTGTCAACTTTGTTGTAATTTCAAATGGGAAGAAAACGGTTTTAGTCCAAATACGTCCCAAAATAAACAGTTTAGTCCTGACTGAGTTAACAAAGTGCAGATTAGTCCTTTATTTATTTAAAATTTGGAAAGTACACAAATAACCTTCCTGATTTACAATTTAGTCCAAATATTTACATTTTAGTCATAAGTGGCTTATGATGATGTCAGCAATTTTAAATAATTAAAAAACAATTTATCTTACAAGTCGCTCATCTAAAATTCACAAACTTTATATATTCGGAAAGCTTTTTCCGAGATCTACAAAAAGAGTACCCATATGACATAATTTTCATTTTCTAAAATTTTAATTTCTCTTCATGGTTATCTCATGTGTACAAAAAGGTACACAAGCATAAAATTTTCATAAGATTATGTAGTCATTTTTTTCACATGTGTGATAGGTGAATTATATGCATTAGTTTGATACTTTAATTCTTTTCTTTCTTGTTAGTTTTCATATCATTATGATTTGATTTTGTTTTCTTTTGAGTTTCTTATGAGTTTTGGAGATATCTCAACCAAAGGGGAAAAAAGGAGTTCATTACGACATGGAATAAACAAGGAGGTTAAGTGTTACAAGTGAAGACAGAGCAAGGACCAAATGGAACTCATTCAAATAAAATATTTCTCCACTCTATCTTGAATGAAATTAAAATATAAAGTTAACGGTGAAAGAATGAGGTCATTCTGAGTTCGGATGAAGAAGTTACAGGCAAAACATCCGAAAGAAAATAGCGAAACACATAGCAAAACAATCAGTAGATATGGGAGGAATCGAGTATACCGATTATGGCAAGTTATGGACACAGAAAACGTCATTTTTCGAACTCTAACAATCAGTAGCTAAGGAGGGTGTCGTGACTACCGATTATGGACGATTTTTTCATCAGAAAAATCTTGTTTTTGGACACCAACAATCGGTAGAACTAGGAGGATTGATACTACCGATTGTATCACGACGAGAGCCACTTCTAAGACACGTTTTTGACTTATAAATCAAGGTATCATGGTCCCATTAGGACTCTAGAACTTAAATTTGAAGATAACTACATAAGAAGATTTCCTAAACTCCTAGAAGACACACAATACACTTTACAATACAGGGAGAACAAGGAGCTATGGCTTAGAGTTGCGATTAAACATCACGATTTCTAGGATTTGCTTTACTTGCTTTCTTCTATATTTTCCATGGATTTTAAGAAATTCATGATGAGCTAAACCTTTCTTATTGGTTAAGGATGTAGTTGGATATCATAAAGATATTACTTGATTAATACATTAGTTTTTTTATCTTAATCAAATCTTCATCGTTCTTTTTCTACAACTTATTATCGCTACGTATGAATGTATGAATGTTTGTTTAAGAGCGCTACTAAATAACCATGAATGCATATCTATTGCTAGACTAGGGTTTTGAGATACGGAATTGTTGATAAACCTAATCATAAGTAGCATATTGTGATTACCAATTGTATTTAAAACCTTTGTGTGATTGAATGTAGAAGCTTGACCTATGTTAAATAGATTACTGGTAGTATATCTAATGCATTGATTAGCCTAACGCATAGAACTTAAATCTCTTGAGGGATTAAACTTGATAGCACGTTGCATTAGGTTGTTCTTTGAGTAGTATTCACATATTCATCTTTATGGTATGTGATGACATTGAGGAATTTACCGGAGTATGCTCTCGATGGGCTATTGATAATGAATGATTAAGTAACAACTCTAGTTATTAGTTAAAGTGCATGTCTTATGATTGAAGATGAACCCTTAACCAGTACTCTCAACCTATTGATTCTCTTTATTCAATCTTTGCTAGCTTAATTAATATAATTACTTTAGTTTTAAATCATAAAATCCCCCCAGTTTATATAAGTTTTCAAATACGAATAACACCCCATATCTCCATGTGGATCGAATCTGTTCTTATAACTATATTCTTATTTATAATTGTGAAGTGAACGAACTTGAAATAATTTTGCTTGGCTGACAAACGACCAATATGCACCCCTGCGAAACATGCATGAAACCAATTATTCATAACCACACACTCAGACCTACTTTTTCATGGAAATTACACTGGTGCACTGTTTTAGGGTAAACTTGTAAAGGGGAAACCAATCCTAATCACAGCAAGGAGTACACCCATCCTTCTACTTGTCGAGAGGGGAAAAGAAGATCCTCTTTTTGTACTATTTCTTTTCCTTTAATAGACTTTCTACCTTCATCCTCTTGTACACACGCCTCCCTTTAATCTCTCATTATTGCTAAATTACCATTTTGTCATTCTTACCTCCAACTTATCCTCTTATTCCTCTCTTATCCTCATACTTCCATGGGCATATTCCTAAGTGCTTGGGCTTGACCCTTAAATTCCTGAGGTGATGATGAACTTAAGCCCATCTAGTATGAGTGACTCCCCTTATCCATGGGTAGTCATTTTTCAGGTATTAACATTAGCCCCCTGACTGTTGGGATAACCATTGGATAGCCCAATAATCAAAACCAACTTTTAAAGCAATTCTCCTTGGCTATCTTCTTAACACGTACCTCACCATCATTTCAGTTACCCTGCTCTATGTAACCGTCTCACTTTATCCAAAGAAAGGTCTGTGTTATATATATTTATAGTCTCTTCTTTACCACTTCATTTCCTTTTTTACTGCATATCCACACTTTGCCGTTCCTGATGTCAGGCGATTCCCTCAAACATTCTTCGGCGGAAAGGAAAAAGCGAAAGAGACAGAGTTTCGAGTGGGGTCCGAGTCGAGCGCCCAATCTGATTATGGGGCTATTCCTTTTCCGGCTGAGAGTCAGTTGTATTCTATCATGGAAATTCTTGGCATCCGAGATCTCTCTTCCACTAGGAAGCCCCCCGTTTTCTCAGATGGTATGCGGGTTATGCCGACTGACGATTATCTCGATTTTCGTTTAACCAACCCGGCTTTAGTACCCTTTTTCGTGTCCCCTGAGTGGCTCATACATCCAGAGGAAGACGTCCTTACCCTTCACCCTTTTAATAAAATTCTATCATGGCATTCATCGTGGGGATTATTACCTTCCGACTATAGAACATCGTTCTTCCGCTGAAACTTCTCCTTTCTGGAAGTCTTGGGTCACATACATCCGTTCCAACTCTAATCATTTAGCCACGATCCGTTCTTTGGGGATAGAAGACACTATAGACGCGTCCCTTCATCGTGTGATAGTCAGATGTAAAAGTGACATGGTCAGACTTTATTTGTGCTGGATTTCTCGGGTTCACACTTTCTTTTTACTTGGTTTGAGGAGGATCCTATATTGGAGGATATTGTGGCTTTAATGAGATTGTCGATTCATGGATCTCACCTGTATCATGAGGAAGCTATTTCCGAAGCTATGAATGATTCGGATAGGACTCTGTGTGTTCACTTGATTGGATGCAAAGATAATTCTCGGAAAATCTGATCGGGGGAAGGACGATTCCTCGATAAAAGATGCCCACCCTATAAAGGGGAAGATCGCTGATTCGAGCAAATCGGATAAAGGGAAGTCCAAGGTTACCCCTACTTCGGAAGCGAAAGAAAAAGATGCAGGCCGCCCTAATGGTGGAAAGATGATGGCTGATGCTGTGAAGGGTTCTCTTACTGTATCAAGCCGACTTACTCGAGATGAAAAACTTTCTGGATGCGGTGCTAAGGTCAGTAATAATAAACGTGCTTCTTTCCCTCTATGGGTGAAATATTGGGCTCCAAATCCCGTTGAAGGGGAGGTCAGCTCCCCCGTCCAAGAGGAGAAGAACGCTCGCGCTGAGCTAGTATCTTTCTT
Source organism: Papaver californicum (assembly GCA_023531435.1). Classification (NCBI taxonomy): domain Eukaryota; kingdom Viridiplantae; phylum Streptophyta; class Magnoliopsida; order Ranunculales; family Papaveraceae; genus Papaver; species Papaver californicum. The sequence goes on from JAJJMC010005141.1 coordinate 7,442,142, forward strand.
TCTTTACTAGATCTGTCATGATGTCTTCGATCATAGCCCCCATGACACCATCAAGAACAAGCTCGTGCCGATGGCTGTACTGATGTCACGAGGCATATTATTTCCTTTGGCGCCTATGCTTGGGTGGTTTGTATCGTCAGCTGGATCTCCTTTGTAAATACATTCAGAGAGTGGATGCCCATCACACTGTTGAGACCTATGCCGCGTCAAATTTCCTTCAAGCTTGGGCATGGGAGCATTTTCCCAAGTATGCTTATTCAACTAACGATTTATCCGTTCGTCAGATGGAAAGAGCTGAGAGAGAAGATGGTACCTTTGATATAGTTCTGACTTCTTACTATTATCCTCGCATGTACCTGTGTCACGGGAAAGGAAGAAAGGCCGGGAATACTCTTAAGTATTATATGGACGTGGCTAAAGAATTCAAGCCCTTTCGTTATCATGACGGTCGTTCTGGTTCCCTTCCTTACGATTTCACTACTGAGGTTGCAGATGACCCTAAACTCGGAGCAATCTTTGGCAAGTGATGACTTTAATTCTGTTATGGTTGTGCTGCATGGTTATGTCCTTGGCTTTCATCTGTAAGTTTGTAGCAATGTCTTATAACTGTGATCGTATGGCTTGCCAACTGGGGTTCGACCAAAGAGTCCCGTCTCTTTATTCGGATTTGTATTCTAGTGAGAAAGTTGATATTAAAGTTAGTTTCGACCTCTTTGTGTTCAAATGAGAGATGTGTTTGGCGGACCGGGCGATTCATTTTTCTTTCCTTCAGCCTTCTCCGACGTATGAGCTCTTTATCTCTCCCAACTGGTATTCGTTTCAAACAGAAATCCGGAAGCAAGCTCTGAATTTTCGTCTTCGTGAACCGGTCCCTCCACCCACACTGTCCTCGGATGACCTTAGGTTGATGCATGCGTCGGGTCGTATCAAGTTAAATGAATCGATAGCTCTTGGGTTGGGTCTTACGCCTGGTTCGAAAGGTCGCCCCTTGGCTCCCTTGACTACTAGTTGGGCTACCCGACTGATCAAGAGTTGTTGAAAAATGGGTTTAAAAAGGAAAAGATTCCTCCTCCTCCACCGCGAAAAAAATAGAGGTTCAAGCTCTTCATCCAGCCCCGGGCTCTTCTAACAGGTATTTATTTGATGTCCAAGTCTCTTTTTTTTTAAAAGAAAAGACAACCCTTTTTATTTAATTGTGTGTTATCAGGGTGGTCCCCTCGTCGGTTCTGTTGGGTACAAGCCCCGCTCCTTAATGGTGGAAGAATATCTTAAAAACATTCCTGAACACGAGTGGTCACCTCGTCGTAAAGCTAAGCGTGACGCGGTAATTTTACCAACTCCGCGTATTCCCCAATCTATCTCGGCTGATGCTTCTCCTCCTATGTCTCATTTACAGGATAAAGCTCGGGTTGTCACTAGTCTGACCTCTTCCTCTTTTGTAGATTGTATTCATAGTTTGGGTGTCGATTTTTCTAGAGGTGGTGGTGTCGTTTCTCCTCGTTTGCATGTTTTTTCTCTTAGCCCTCTGTTGGATACCACTACCCGTTCTCAGAATCAGCCTTAGGAGACGCCTACCATCTTGCTTGGTTCATGTAGTCGTAGTGGTTTGTCCTATTCTCATTCTAGTGCATCTCAGGACCATGTGCCTTCTGATGAAAATCTATCTCCTTCTGGTAATTATTGTCCCTTTACGTGTCACTTTTTTTATTTTGTGTTTGTCTTTTGTGATCTGGTGTGAAGGCATATATATTTTGTTTTCCTATTTATATATCCATTTTTATACCCTATTGTATGCTTGATTTGTGTATTTTTTTTATTTATTATCCATTATTATTATTTTTTTAGGTTCTGCTGGTGGTTCGAAGTCATCTTCGAGTTCTTCTCATCCTCCTTCTGATCATTACGAGCCTTCTTCTGCTCGCGCGTCGTCTCCTAATCCCTAAACTTCCGAGGTTGGTTTCATTCATTCATTTTTAACATTTCATCATCATCATCATTATATATTATTATTATTAATAATATTATTATTATTATTATTATTATTATTATTATTATTATTATTATTA
>JAJJMC010005141.1:7444217-7534498 GCA_023531435.1 Papaver californicum
TATTATTATTATTATTATTATTATTATTATTATTATTATTATTATTATTATATTTTATTTATATCTTATACTCTTTCTCCCCTCTCCTGTTTTTTAGACTATGAAAAAGCGAGGTAGCAATTCCTCGTTTAAGAAGGATACCTCCAGTGTCACGGGCAATGTTAAACGTACGCGGCTTGTGGGGAATGATTTTGTCCCAGCTACGCAAGAAGAGTTAGACCCGGCTGCCCTATTAGCCCAACCGGAAGATCCTTCCTTGTGCTACCCTTCAGTTGTAAGTGCCGACGAAGCCGGGGAAACTGAAAACTATAGGTTAGTACATGCCTTTTGGGTCCCTTCAGACTCAGTCGCTACTTACAGGATGATCGTCGAGCGAGCGGTCATATAGTGAACGAGGGTATGATTAAGGATATGAAGACTTTAGTCTTCATGAATAAGGGTTTGTTTGAAGCTGCAGAGAGGCTTTCCCGAGTTCATGATGCTCCTCCTACTACTGGTAAGCTGAAGGAATGATAATCTTCCATTCACACTGGCGTAGGTATTCAGTTTCCTATAGCGTGGCTATCTCAATTGCTGGGTACGGTGAAGGGCAATTTTAATCCGCGTTCAACCTTCCAGCTCAGATTGCTGAATTAGAGCAAAGCCTAAAGGATCTGACTAAAGTGGCTCAAGAAAAAAGGACTGCTCTGAACAAGCTTCTCATCAGCGTTTCAACAGCTACGCAGAAGGCTTGTGAAGTTTAAGTTGTTTTGACCCGGGTGTGTGAAGATCTTGAGCAGAAGAAACGAGATCTGGTTGTTTTCGAGGAAGTTTAAGTTTGTTTTCTTTGGTATTGAGTGTTTCTAATATGTTTGTGTTTATCTTGGATTTGGTTGGGTTTCTTATTCCTCTCTCCTCCTCTTTTTTTTTTGAAACTGATTTGGGATTTTGATGATTTTTATTATGGAATTTTAAATATCTTAAGTGGTTGTTTTACTCTTGATGTTTATTTTGGTTTGTGTATTTATTTATTAGTGGCACCTGAATTTAAAGATATTTTATTATAATATGGATGTCTGTTTATAAACAATAATCATATTGTTCTCATTTTGTTTAGTCTTTCCTGATGGCTTACCCTGCGGCAGCTGCTCTTATTCACAATTCGGAACAAAAATTACATCGCTCGATTGATGATAGATTCGAGGCTGAAGCGCGATGGAAGCCGCGTACGCCGCTGGCAATGAAGTGGTCGATCGATGGTATAAGGTGGGTCTTATTTATCAGGCATTCACCATTCGTGATTGGGATGTTAGTGCTCATGAAGCGGCATTGTGTGTATACGGCTTGGTCAATGACGAGCTGAATATCGTTGAACGTATTCTTATGGAATCTACTGAGACGCGTTGCCGACTTGATGAAGATATCCTTCGTACTGCTAAGCTTCTCTGGGCTCTCCGCGTTGTTGGGATGTAGAAGTTGTGATTGCAATTATTGTTTTTTAAGTCATGACTGTTATGATTGTAGTTGTAATTTTCGTGATCATATTGTAGTTAAATGCTTCGTTATTTTATGGACGCGTGGTTGTATCTGTCCTCGATTCCTATTAAGAGTTCTCCCTTGAGTTATGTGCCTTGCCTTGTGCGTGGTATTTTTTTTTATTTAAGTGTTCCTTTTTTTTTTTGCCTTAGTATCTGTTTCTATCCTTACTTCTCTTTCCTCTACCTTCTTATCTTTTTTTTTTTTGAAGGATGGCTCATGAGCTACATGGGTATAACTTAACCATGGTTCCGGTAGCCGCTACTGTCATGACCTCGGATGCGCGTAAAGAACTCGAATGACTCCTGGTGGTGAAAGACGGAGTAGGGATGTTAATGACCTATAGGTTAGCTTATCGGGTTGACATGGATACAGTTTGGGGGGGGATCAGCATGAAACGTTTGAACTTGCTCGGAAAGCTCATGATGATGCTCGTATTATGGGTGACGTCAATCGGCTTCTTTCTGAGGCTCATGTGAGGCGGTGTGCTTCCAACTCTCAGTATCAGGAGGTTGTTCTTATGATGAAAGATTTAGATCGGGAGATAGAAATATGTCGTGCAATGTTGGCATAGTCGGACGATTAGTTAGGGATTTGTAATTTCTATATGCATTTATTTCTGTAACTGTCCTTTGTTGACTATGTGGTAATAAATATTCGTTGTTTCTTTTATTTAAACCTTTCTTTGTCCTTATTTTCCTCATTACACACATATTTCTCTATTTTTTCTTTTTATTACTCTCTCTTGACTCTTTCCTTTGAGCATGTCTCATCGACTTCACGGATACACTTTGACCATGGTTGTCGTGCCTTCCCTCGTGACACCGCTTCATAAGCAAGACGAATTAGCGCGATTTTTAGTGTTGAAAGATGAAGTGGGGTTGTTAATGACCCATAGGCTGAGTTATCGTGCCGCCATGCGGGTTGCTTTTAAGGAACAAGATGAGACTCTTGAGATTAATCGTAGTGCCAATGCCTCTGATCGGGTTTTTTAGGATATTTATCGTTTGCATAATGAAGCAGTCATTCGGCGCTATTTCGTTACTCGGATGTACGATGAAGTTGTTCTTATGATGATGAATTTGGACAGAGAGATAGAGGCTTATCGCGCGGTGACCGCTAGTCAAGACGATTAATCCTATAATCCTCTTGATGTCCCCTAGAATGTTATTAATGCTTCTTGGTGCTTTAATGCTTTATTGAATGTGGTATTAAATGTGTAGTTGTACCCTACACTCGTGTTTATATATTTCTTTCCTTATTTGGTTAATTTTAACCTTAATCTTTTATTTTCTTCTTGTTTTTCATCTGTTCTGGTGTAGTATATATTATATTCCCTCTTATCATATGGCGCGGGATCGTTTGGTAGTGGAGATTACTCGATTGACTCAGATATTTAATGTGCTGAGTGTTGTGTTTGACTGTTTTGATCGTGAGAATAGTATCTCCCATTCCCGTTTTGCATATCGTATTTTACAAGAGGCGCGTCACGAGGGTCAGTTGCTTCCTCTTTTATTTTTTTAGCACCGTCGTTATTATCGTGAACGTAGTGTTGCAACTTACTTATAATATATGGATGTGTTTCAATCTTTGCAAGTGGTATAAGTAGCTCTCAACTCGGCTCAGGCGGCGATGCAAGCTCTCCCTTAAGGGTAGACGTACTTTAAAGGCGAGTCATTTCGGGCAGTGTTGGGATTTTTTTTATTTTTTATTTTTTTTGTTTTTTAAGAAATGACTGACACTCATTTTTGCTCGGGCAGATCGGGTGGTTATATCCGACGTGAGCGGGTACGATCGCCTTGTAGAGACCCTTACAGTTGTGTTTGTTGTCAGTCAGTCATTGTAGTTGCATAGCATGGATCTATTCGCCGATGCTCTAAGTTGTAAAGACAGCGACTGTGCGCCCCTGTTGGAGTCCTTCAACGTGCGGGAGGAAATAGAACGTGATGAGCGAGATTTAGTTCGCGTGACTGTGTGTTTGAGTCGTGCGAGTTTCTTTACTTACTTTCTGTACCCATTGTAATGTTAGATGAATGCTTGTCTATTTCTCCCTTTTTTTTGTGAACATGTTGTGCTATTTTTTCTCATTTTCCCCTTTTTTGATAGGACGCGTCGGTTTGGATGTTTAGAGTATATTGTGGATGTTTAATTGAGTGGTCAAACAGGGGCACTTTTCCCTCTTCCGCTCTTGTGACCATTGTAGTATTCGGTTGTGGTCGAGAAGGGGCGTTTTGGCCTCCGCCGATCTTGTGACCGTTGTAATATTTAGTTAAGTGGTCAAACAGGGGCACTTTGCTCTCTGCCGCTCTTGTGGCCATTGTAGTATTTAGTTATGGTCGAACAGGGGCGTTTTGCCCTCTGCCGCTCTTGTGACCGTTGTAATATTTAGTTAAGTGGTCGAACAGGGGCGCTTCGTCCTCTACCGCTCTTGTGACGATTGTAGTATTTAGTTAAGTGGTCGAACAGGGGTGCTTTTCCCTATGCTGCTCTTGTGACCATTGTGGTATTTCAGTTAAGTGGTCGAACAGGGACACTTTGCCCTCTGTTGCTCTTGTGACCATTGTAATATTTAGTTAAGTGGTCGAATAGGGGCGTTTTTTCCCTCTGCCTATCTTGTGACCGTTGTAGTATTTAGTTAAGTGGTCGAGCAGGGGCGCTTTGCCCTCTGCCGCTCTTGTGACCATTGTGGTATTTTAGTTGAGTGGTCGAACAGGGCGTTATTCCTTCTACGCTCTTGTGACCATTGTATTATTCAGTAAAGTGGTCGAGCAGAGACGCTTTGCCCTCTGCCGCTCTTGTGACCATACCATTCAACCTCAGAGGCAAATAAGATAAAACAAGATTTTCTTTTATTGAAGATCGAAAAACATTTTCCATATTATTATTCATGCATGAAACCCTTTTAGTAACTTGACGTTGATAGGTGTCTTTACCTTGGATCCATCCATCCGCTTTAAGTGGTAATATCTGTTTTCCGCAGTCTTTCGGATTATGAAGGGTCCTTCCCAATTGGCTGTAAACTTCCCAGCGCTTGTGTTCCGTTGTACATGTGATGCAACTTTGAGCACTAGGTCGTCGACTTTGAAAATTCTCTCTTTGACCTTCTGGCTATAATGGTTGGCGATGCGCTTCCTTTATGCCTCAGCAAAACGTTCGGCGCGAGCTCTTATTTCCTCTATAGTGTCCAGGTGGGCAAAACGACTAACCTCGTCTGGCGTGGTTAGGCTTGCCATGGCAACTCTTGCCGAAGGGATAGCGATTCCTGTCGATAGAATGGTTTCTTCCCCATAGACCAAGGAGTAGGGTGACGTTTCCGTCGAGCTGTGCTTAGAAATCCGACATGTCCATAATGCTAGTGGCAACTGCTCGTGTCATTCCCTATGGTAATCATGCACGGTCATGCTCAGGATTCTTAGCAATGTTTTGTTGGTAGCTTCCGCCTGGCCGTTTCCCTGAGGGTAATATAGAGTAGATGTATGCAGTCGGGTGTTGTATTGTTCCAATAAGTTATAAACATCCTTGTTGACGAATGACTTGGCATTGTCGGCTATGATGATCATTGGAGCTCCGAATATGCATATTATATATTTTTTGATGAACGCGGCAATAGTTTCTCTTGCATAATCTTTCAGAGGGATTGCCTCCACCCATTTTGAAATATACTCGGTTGCGGTGATGATGTACTTGTGTCGCTTGGAGGAGTTTGGGTTTATCGGCCCAATCAGGTCCAGGCTCTAACTGTGGAACGTCCAAGGTTTAACAATGGTGTGTAACTGGGAGTGGGGTGCATGGATCAGAGGTCTGTGGGTTTGACAACTTGGACACCTCTTTACGTGCATTGTTGTATCATTCTCCATTGTTGGCCAATAGAAGCCTCCCTCGTAGATTTGTAAGAATAACTTGCGCATTCCCTGATGTTTCGCGTCACGCGACTTGGTCATGACTTTTATTGCCTTTTCTTTCAATAGTCATCTCATGAACGCATTGATGTAACTCCTTCTATACATAATCCCTTCATTTATGAAAAATTTGTTGGATTTCTTCTGTATTTTGATTGATGTTCTTCTTCCCTTGGGTAATTTACCATGCTGGATAAAATTTATATATGGTTGCCTTCACTCGTCTTCTTCTGCCACACATACCTCGGTCGGTTGTGGCGGTGCTCGGCAGTATCTGCAACTGTCCTGGATAGTTGTCGCCTGAGATGCCATGCTGGGCCAATACACCCCTAGTCTTTTTAATCGCCGATATAGACGGACAATACTGGTTTGCCCGCATGACTCCTCGTGCATTCTTTGTATCGTTTCCTCTGCTTCCCTTTTGCTCAATCAACGTGCCAAGGATCATCCTGGTGCTCTATGATAGAGTGCGCCTTGGATTGTTATGAATTGTTTTAACACTTTTATCGGGATGGTATGCTCTTCGTTGGTCCTTGCGAGATCCTCAAGGTATACCTTTCGACATTCGTTCGCCTCTTTAAAAGTCGTTTCTTCCCTCCAAGTGCTAAGTAGCTCTCTTCGCTTTATTATCACAGTTCATTCCTCTTTGCCATTCAATTGGATCTTGGATGCAAGCGTGGCTAATGCATCAGCGTGCCTGTTGGAGCTCCTCTTGTGTGTTCAAACATGGTTCATCCTATTTTAGCCATTAGGTTTTTTATTTTCGCTTGGTATGGTGCTAAGTGTACCTCTTTCACTTGAAACTCACCGTTTACTTGGATGATTATTAACTTGGAATCTCCTCTTAGTTCTAAATTTCCGAGGTCGAGTTTCTTGGCAATTCTCAATCCCAGTATCAGTGTTTCGTATTGGGCCACGTTATTACTATAATGAAATTCCAACTTGAAGGCATAGGATAATAGCTCTCCAGTGGGTGTTTCGAATACGATGCCAACTCCCCTAAATTTCTCGTACGAGGACCCGTCGAAGGACATGATCCAGGCAACTCCTTCCACTTAAACTACTTCCCCTAACACATCATCGTAGGTGGACGTACTGTCACTCCCGGGAAAAGCATTCAAAAGGTCATTAATTGCCTACCCACAGTCACTTCTGGACTTTTGATATTTGAGTTCAAACTCGGATAACTGCAGGTGCCATCCTGCGGTCATTCTCGTCATGATTGGTTTTATCGCGAGATATGTGATCGGGTTTTCCGCCGCAACAACAATAGTTTCATGCATCCGAATGAATGGCCTCAACTTTTGCGTCGTGTATATCAGGTCAAGGCATGCTTGTTCGACTTTTGGGTATCGCAACTCGGCATCCTTCAGTACCCGGATAATGTAATAGATGGGTGATAGGTTTTCGTCCCCCCATGTCTTGTACCAAGACCACTCCTATGGCTAGGCTTGTGAAGGAGGTATAAAGGTAGAGGGGTTTTCCCTTGAGAGGAGGTATGAGTACCTGAGGACTGACCAAACATTGTTGGAGTTTACGAAACGCGTCCCGTTGTATTTCTCTCCACTCGAATCTTGTGTTTTTTTCTTTGCATTGGGAGAAACGTGGTTAGAAGCTGGACGAGGCCTGGGATGAAACTACGTATGATATTTTTCTGACGAAGGCTTGCAGTTCATTCACATCTTTGGGAGGCGTCATCGTTGTGATAGCTTTCACTTTATCTGGGTCGACCTGTATCCCCTCATCCAATATCATGAAGCCGAGGAACTTGCCTGAGGTTACCCAGAAAACACACTTTAGCGGATTTATTTTTAACTTAAATTTGCGACATCTGTCAAACGCCCGCCTCAAAGGTACAAATGATCTTCCCTTGCTCTTGATTTAACCATGATATCATCCACATACACTTCTATGCTTTGGTGGAGGAGGTCATGGAAGATCATTGCCATCTCCTTTGATAGGTGGCTCCGGCATTCTTTAGCCCAAAAGGCATGACCACATAATAAAAGTTATCATACGACGTCTGAAATGTTGTTCTGAACGCGTCTTCAGCCGCCATTCTGATCTGGTTGTAACCGCTAAACCCGTCCATGAACGAGAACATCCTTTGTCCTCCTGTGGCGCCTACTATAGCGTCTATACACGGCAGCGGAAAATCATCCTTTGAGCATGCACGATTGAGGTCTCGGTAATCCACGCAGCACCTGTTCTTCCTATTCTTCTTATAACTGGTACGACGTTAGCCATCCACGTGGGGTGTTGGATAAGCTTTATAAATTTGGCCTCCAACAGTTGCTCGACCTCTTCTTTTATCGCTAAGGCGATTTCTTGAGAAAGTTCGCGGCTCCTCTGTTTGATGGGTCGGAATTTGGGTGAAACGCCAAGATTATGAACGACAAGGTCATAATCTAAGCCCGGCATTTCGTCGTATTTGAAAGCAAACACATCTTTGTACTCTATCAGCAATCCGACTAGTGCGTCTTTTTCTTTTAAATTCCTACTTATTTGATGAGTCGATGTTCGTCCTTTATTCCTATATTTACTTCTTCCATTCTGTTGTAGTCACGTCTTCTACGTCGAGCTCCTTTTTTGTTTCCATTATGTCTCTTTTGATTGGGTCCGAAAGCGGTTCTCTTTAGTCGGTCCTAAGGGTGATTCCGTCATTTTTTGATTGATAGAAGCTAGAATACATTCGTGCTCGTCCTCCGGAGTCCCCTCAGTTGATTGTTATAAACGGTATAATGTCATCCTTCTAGCCTCGAAAACATTCGGATCTGAGAACTTTCTTGCAACTTTTACTTTTTTGAGGTGGGGATAATCATCATTAATGACGGGATGAATACTGATTTTACAATTTTTTCATTAGAGGCCGCTTCGTCCTTCCACTGGGGTGAGCACAGTCACAGGTGCCTCTTCTACTTCTTTTGGGATATCATAGAAAACAGCATCTGCCATATATGTTTCTTCCGTCCCGAAGGGGTTGTTGGTTACTGCGATCTGATACTGCTTTCTTTTCATGTTCGTCTTTACGCACTGGTGATAGTTGATGCCACGACCTTGTGTTTGAGCAACCATCCTCCCCCTAAAAATACATAAAAAGACGTATCATCTTCTAGCACATAGAATGGCATGGGGCCCTTTATCGTCTCAATCCTCGTTACTAGGCTAACAACTCCTACAGTGGTTTGAGTATTCGCTCTGAATCCCATTACTGTGGTAGTGTGCATACGAATGGCCGATCGTTTCACACCTAAAATTTCCAATGTATATAGCGAAATTAGATTTAGAGACGTGTTTCTGTCGATAAACGCCCTTTTCAGTTATTGCTTGTTGATGGTTTCCATGAGATAAAGTGGTCGAAGATGTTCTTCTGGGTAGCAGATATCCTCGTCAGTGAAGGTGATCGCTCCTTTTGGCGTTAGGTTGTAGGGATTACCAGCGGCTATCGCTGCGATGGCCTTTGCTGCTTCTTGAGTTTGGTTCTCTTTGAATCCCAGTGAATCGAAGAACTGTTGTGCCAGGATCATTTTGGCGAACTTGTTGGATACGTTTTCAGTATTGTCAAAACCCGGAACTTCTTCCTTCGCTTCATACACTTCTTCCTATGTTGGTTCCCAGGGCCTCCATGTGTCCTCCCATGGGTTGTGCGACAACATCATGACCTGGTGCTGGGGAAGCGGATTTTTTTTGATTGCTTTGCTTCCCATTTCAATCTCTCTCGCGTTTCTTTTTCGCTGAAAGATGCCGCGAAGGGAGAAACACTCCAGCTTCGGGTGATCCACTCGGCGATGGTGGTAGCAGTATCTAGCATTTCTTTTGCCGACCTTATTGATATCCACAACCAAGGGTGGTAGTGTTACTTCCTGATTCGCCACCCACTGTTCGAATAGACCGATGATTTGTTCTCGGCTACACGGTATAGGTGGTAATCGGTTTAGATCTGTTTTAGGTCCTCTGTTACCTCGCCCCGCGTTGTAGGGATGAAACACGGGGAGCCTCCTTGTGTCGATGTTGACCATAGCACGGCCGTTGAATGCTGGGACCGACGCAGCATTAAACAAATGTTGCCACGTGTGCTCTATAATTCCTAGTCTCAGAATGTCCGCGCAATCTGCTATATATTCTGGCTGCCACTTCTTATAATTCTACGAATGTCAGAAACTTAAAGTTTGCGAGATTCCATTTGAACATAGGTGTCATTCCACGCACATATATTTCCACTAGAGTTTCTTCCTTGCTGTCGTCATGGCACTCGAGGGATAGGTTCCGGAACCGAGTGATGAATTTTCTGATTTTCTCTCCCATTCTTTGGTTACACCTGCTGAGATCGATTATTATGACCTTCTTTTTTGATGAATAAAATTTTCTTAAGAACAAAGCACTCATTGTTTCCCATGACTCTATGCTTCCGGGCTTCATGTTATCATACCAGGTGAAAGCAGCGTCTGATAAATATTTATGGAATTCTCTTAGGCACAATTTTCTATCGGATGCATACACGTTCATCGTTGAAAAAAACCGACTAAGGTGTTTGCGAGCGTTCCCCTATCCATCGTAAGTCTTGAACTTGGGAGACGTATACTCTTCCAGATACTCGTCTATCTCGATCGAGTATGGGTTGTTCATGGAATCGTAACTATCATGTTTGATTATCCTGTAGTGTTCTTCCAGGTACTTGGCGATTGCCTCCTGTGATGCTCCGTGTGAGGACTCCTCTTCGTCTATTGCTTTCCTCACGGCCACCGCTTCTTCTCCTGCTTGTCTCATGAACTTCTGTAGATCCTTTTGGCGCTGATTGTGTCCTTCCATCTTGACCCGCATGTCTTGCAAAGTCTGCTTTTGTCGAGTATCATTCTTCGGTTGCTGCATATTCTTGTTAGCCAGTGCCTCTACCTTTTCCGCGTGGGCCGTTTGTACGATTGGTGTGTTGATAATGGTTTGTCATGATGGCTCATTGTCACCACTTGCGTTTTCTATTGTTACTTCGTCGTTAGTCGGTTGGTTGGGTGGTGTGACTGGAGTGTCTTTCCCTGAGTGCATCTTGCTGGAGTAGAGACGAGCCTCCCACTGTGGTCGCCAAATTTTTTTAAGGTAAACTTCTAAAGGGGAGACCAGTCCTAATCACAGCAAGGACTACATCCTTCCTTCTAGTGTCGAGAGGGGAAGAGAAGATCCTCTATTTGTACTATTTCTTTTCCTTTTATAGACTTTCTCACTTAATCCTCTTGTAAACATGCCTCCCTTTAATCTCTCATTATTGCTAAATTGTCATTTAGTCATTCTTACCTCCAACTTATCCTCTTATTCCTCTCATATCCTCATACTTCCTAAGTGCTTGGCTTGACCCTTAAATTCCTGAGGTGATGATGAACCTAAGCCCATCTAGTAAGAGTGACTCCTCCTATACATGAGTAGTCATTTTTCAGGTATTAACATGCACCAATATGTACACACCTGCAAAACATGCATAAAAACCGATCATTCATAACCACACCCAGACCTACTTTTTCATGGGCATTACACTAGTGTACCAATATGTACACACTTGCAAAACATACATCAAATCGATCATTTATACACGCATGCAATCATATTTTTCTTGGAAAATACAATGGTGCAACAATATGTACACCCCTGCAAAAGATGCATAAAACCGGTCATTTATAACCATAAACAAACCTACTTGTGCATGGGAATTACACTGGTGCACCAATATGTACACCCCTGTAAAACATGCATAAAACCGATCATTTATAACTACACACAAACCTACTTTTTCACGGGAGTTACACAGGTGCACAAATATGTACACACCTATAAAACATACATTAAACCGATAATTTATACACACGCAGACCTATTTTTCATGGAAAATACACTGGTGCACCAGTTTGTACACCCTAGTTATTTACGCAAGCATAAGTTTGTGAAGTCATTTTTTTTCACATGTGCACCAGTTTGTACACCCTAGTTATAGCTTATGGAGTCTCTTTTTTTCCGCATGTGCATCAGTTTGTACACCCTAGTTATAGCTTGTGGAGTCATTTTTTTCACTTGTGCACCAGTTTGTACACACTAGTAAAAGCATAAGCTTATGGAGTCATTTTTCCACATGTGCACCAATTTGTACACCCTAGTTATTTACGCAAGCAAAAGCTTATGAAGTCATTTTTTCATATGTGCACCCGTTTATACACCCCAGTTATAGCATATGGAGTCATTTTTTTCACGTGTGCACCAGTTTGTACACCCTAGTTATAGTTTAAGTCATTTTTTCACATGTGCACCAGTTTGTACACCCTAGTTATTTATGCATATATACGTTTATGGAGTCCTTTTTTCACATGTGCACCAACTTGTACACACAATGCAAATAAAAAATATATAAGTAACAAAAAATATGTGCAATAATGATATCGTTGTCTGGTAATAGTAAGACTATAAACTTATCTTAATATTTAGGAAAAATTAATTACAAACGTAATATTTGTCTATTAATGGTGATGGCAATTTTAGTTTTGATTAACAGAAGAATTAACGTGTATAATTAACTCTATAATTGTATTGCTAATTGTGTCACTGAAAGCTTCATTTTTCTCTTTTGCTTGTGTGTCATCTTTCCTTTATACCCTTTTATATTTTGTATGCATTGTGCACAAACACAATTACCCTCTTTATTATCTTAGGTACGTACAACTAAAGTCAAACTTTGCCATGGTGCATGTTTTCTCTGTTGTAATATCTTAAGCAAAAAAAAAATCAAGTAAAGAAAATCAAAATTGGAAGGAGTAATCACCAGAGCTAATTATCAACAAAAAAAATTCATTGTTTACCTTTATTTGTCATCTTAGAAATCTGTCTACAATCATGAGGATTCAAAGATGGATTAACAGAAAATCTAATCGATGATGAAGACGAAGAACAAATTGGGATTCTATCATTAATCGTTGCTATTGGAACCAAAAGTTTAAAACCTCCACCTAGTTTTCTATAAAGATGATCATCTAATCCATTACAACCTTCCAGCGGATAAAAAGAAGTAAAGGACAGGTATGCTTGACAAATATTAAGGGAAAAAAAATCCAACCTCGGCTTTTTCTCTCTCTCTCCTCAAAAATCTCATATCTGAGAATTTCACAATCTCTCTATTTCTTTTGATATATACGGAAGGTTATTTAATACAATATAAAAACTTAAAGTTTTTGGATCGGTGGTAAAAATGACTAACCTGTATGAAAAAGGATTAAATTGTTCACATTTTAGAAAAAAAACAACTAAAACGTACTAGGCTTTGGGAGAAAGAACTAGACTGTCTAAAGACCAATGAAAATAGGAATAACCGTTAATTCCTACATTTCAAATCAACTCATTATTTTCCTTGCATTGAATTAACATTCATAAACATCCATCCGATCAATCATTCACAAACCCATGAAACCAAATCCACCTAATTCTTTTTTATTTTCGGTCATACATCATACGACAGTAAAGAAAACACCCATTCTCGGCCATAGAAAATCAAGTCTAACCCCACACAAACTCGACTCCATTCTCTACTTGTTTCCGGCAAACCCAGGCTCTATTTTCATCTCAAATCTAAACTAAAACCTATCTACAATCTCTTTTCTAACCTCTTCTCTGCCACTTCTTCTTATTCTTGTCTGAAACTTGAATCACCATTTCAACAGCGTTAATCTAACGAAACTGAACCACATCAAACCATTCTCCTCATTCAAATGCAGCAGCAACACCGGCCCTCCTTCCTCTTTCTGCAAATCTAACATAAACTATCTTAATTCGAACAATACGCAACTCTCCACCAGACTCCTTCTCCTCATTCTATCTTTCTCGAGATCATCTTTTTCTTCTTTTCTTGCTTTCGACCTCAACAACTCAATACCCTATTTTATTGTACTTCTTATCTTCTCAACACCCATCAGACACAACGCCGGCATTGGTTCTTGATGTAGCGCGAATGGGTTATGGCATATAAGATAAGAATAAGAAAGAGAAGTCGACCTAAGTTAGAATAGTAGAAGTTGGTGGCCCTTATCCAATGGTGTATCTTTTAATTTTGTTTCGCTGGTATCCCCGAGTAGAATTTTTTCTTCCTTTACTAGTTCGACTCCCTTTAGCACGTTTTCATAACAGCACACATCACCTAGTAATTCTCAATTTTACACACAATTGAGACTTTTGATCTTACTAGCTTTACAACCATAGACATCCATTACTCCGGACAGTGTCTTGAGCTCCTATTTCTCTTATTATGTTTCATGTGACTCCAAAATACATATAAACTGAAAACGAACGTAATATATACTAAATACAAGAGAAGTAACTAAGAAAATCATAAGAAATTGATATTCAAATAATGCATTTTATGCACTTATCAGTCGTCGATCGCTTAGCGGCCTCGAATAGTTCAGCGAAAGTTTGGAAGCGTAAATTTTCTAAAAGATCCTATAGACAGGAAACATACCGTTGATTCAACGTTCCACCAACTATAGTTTTGTTACATTCAGATCATCACAGTCGAAAGCCTGGATTCTGAACCTATTCACATATATATTTGTTGGGCTACTCGTTGTTTCTTTGAAACATTCTCCCCAAATCAGGTAGTCTGATTTGTTCATAGATGAAAATATACTTTTTTTTAAAAGGCACTGACCATTTCACACCAATTGGAGATGTTTTGGGGAGCAATATTGTTGTACAAGGTGTATGATTTTCCAATGAGAGATTTTGTTAATTACTTGAGATGTAGGGCATGATTTTATTCGTGTTCTCCTAGTGACTCCAAGAATCAGGAGATATCTTCTCGAGCGTTTCCAATTCTATCATATAGTGAGAAATTATGAGAGAAATATCCTCTAGACAGGGGATTCTTTGGATCTTGAGTGGGTAAGGAGGTTGGTGTTGATGAAATGAAGATGAGTCTTCCGTTTCATGATTTCGTATGAGTCTTTCCACATCATCACGGTGACGAATTTGGGTTGTTGGCTCCTTGTTGATGGTCGATCTTTGACGACGTGAACTTCGTCATCCCCTTAAGTTTTTGAGGTACTAGCATCAGTGGTCGATATGAGAATATTTCTGACTTGTTTCGTCTGGCGATGAAATTGCTCTGGGGAAAATTTCCGTCAAGGTCTTGAGATAAGTAAGTACCTTCTTATGAGTAGTAGCCATGCCTTCTTGTGTCTTAGCCAGAAATTCCTGTCTCTGCTCAAACGCCTTAATAGAACCCATCAATTCTTCAACTTCCAATGATTCAAGATCTTTGGTTTGCTCTATGACAGAAACAATAGAGTCATACCTTTCTGGCAGACTGACAAGAATTTTCTCCATAATTCTTTGAGTAGAAATTGTTTCTCCATACGTCTTCATTTGATTTATCACATCCACAACTCGGGTGAAATAATCTTTCAGAAGATCAGAATCCTTCATCTTCAAGTTCTCAAACTCCCTTCGTAGAGACTGAAGTTTTATTGTTTTTACTTGAGAAATTCCTCTGTATTCTTTTTCAAGAATATCCCACGCCTTCTTTGATCTAGTGGCATTGATAGTTCTTGGAAAAATTGTTTTCGTAACTCCCTCTTGGATCAGAAGAAGAGCTTTAGCATCTTTCTTGATATTTTCCTTTAGCTCCTTCTTCTCCCCGTTTGATAGGGTTTCTGGATCTTCTGGATCAATGAAACCGTCTTCTACAAACTCCAAGAGATCTTATGAGATGAACAGTGTTCTCATTCTCACACACCAGAAATCGTAATTTTCTCCATCGAATTCTGGTACATAACTTTGATGATCTTTGCCCATTCTCTTTAGGCTCTGATACCAATTTGTTGGAATATTCACTGCATGAAAAATTATTAGAAGAGACAATATAAAACTGTAACTTAGTTTTCTTTGATTAACTCAGAGGTTACAAGACTTTTCTGTCTCCAACTCAACTGTTGGCTACCGACTCATATAGGAAATATCTTTCCTATCATAGCTAGATTGCATTCCCTTCTAATATTATTCTAGACAGCTATTTTCCCTAACTTTTGCTTTTATTCTGGTATACAGGGATTTTCTTACAGAAGAAAATATTGCGTAACTTAAGGAATTATTTCAACACAAAAACCACAGACTTGCTCGGTAGCATCCCATCAATCACAAGCTCGAGCTTTTCAACAATGGCAGCAGCGAGAATCAACTTCTTCTCTTGCTACGAATTAGTGGCAGCGAGCTCATCCACTCCCTGTAAATCTATCTCAGACTATTCTCTTCCATGAATATATCACCTATCAGACCAGCCTTCTTTCTCGGCACTTCTCACTGTTACAACTCCATCACCACCATCATGTCCATCACAACATCACCTAACAACTTCTCTGTTGTATACGAACCCAACAACTCCATCATCAACTTCCTCTCTGCTACCATCACTGAAAATCATCACTCCCGTTACTGGAAGCAACCACGAAAATCATCTCTACCATGTTCATTAACCCCATTAACAGCATCATCACTGCCACAGCTTCCTTCGATTAAACCATCACTTTCATGATCATCATCGCTGCAATTCTTGTCATTCACCCAACTTGTACACGACACTATCCCACTCCATCACTGACATCGCAGATCTTCTCCATCTTCAGTAGCACACGTAATCAACCACTAACATCATCACAGGACCTCACTGTGATCATCTTGATCAATCACAGCAAAACCATTCATCTTTTCCTTTTTTTTATTCTTAGCCAAACTTTGTTCTCATTCTGCTTGATTCTCTTTGTGTCTAAACAACTCACAACACTCATTTTAACCCACCATACCATGGCCACCAACGTCACAGAGAGAAACCACAAGTAAACCTAAGTTTACTGTTCGACACCTTGAAGAAGAAGACGATGGCCCTAATCAATAGAGTGGGCGCCTTTAGCATTATTCAAATAAGTGGTAATCCTTATTAAATGAGCAGGTGCTTCTTTTTAAACATGTCTGCCCCTTAGCATGATGGGGTGCTAATAGTAGTTATCACTGAAATGACCATTTTACCCTTAGTTTTTGTTTGCTAATAACTTTCTCGTACGAAGTCCGAATGACTTCATTCTTTCATCATTAGCTACGTTTCTTCGTTTTCTACGAGATGATGATAAGAAATATTAGATTTGGTCAATTTTCACCTGGTATTTGGTTCTTCTTCACTTGTAGCACTTCTTTTCTAGCACAATTAAGTGACGGTTCACTTTTTTTTGGATGATTTCACCTACTAAAAGATAATAAACTAAAGCAAACGTAATATACAATAATTTACAAGAAATCTAGCAAATACTAGCATGAAATTAACACTCTAAATATGTAACATATGCACTTATCACGAAAATTTCATAAAATTAGAAGAATGGTTGTCGAGCATCATCCCCTAGCTTCTCCTAGCGAGAAATTGAGTAGTTCGGCATGTTTATCCATATGTATCATTGTTTCATGTTTGCATACCAACGTGTAATCGATTTAATTTCAGGTCGAACGATTCCGTAGCCTATGGCGAATACCAAATGGAGAAACAAATGTTCATGCATGTGGAATACACTGTGTTGAATAAACGTGCTCGGAGGTTCATTAACGATGTATTAATGTGCGAGCTTCAAGAATACGTGCACTAGATTATGTAATGCAATGCGCTAATTTCCTAAACTATGAATGAAATTTGTCTTTCATGAAAGTGTACCAGAATCATTTGATACAAACATCCACAACCACCGATTCTAAGAAACAGTGAATATATAAAGCAATATCCATCGGTTCTAGTGTTCTTCGTGGTTGAAGAACACTAACCCAGCCGATTCTGGATTGATTAACTTCAACAAAAAAAAAACTTATGAGATTTTTACAAGTTTTGATGATTACTTAACACTAGTTGATTCCACAACTAACACGATTAAACAACTAACAGTTAAATTAATTAATATTAATTAAATCATGGTGTAAATTAGGCATAATATAAATAGTTGGATAAAGGGTTTTGAGATTTATTTTAAAATATCTTTTATTTAGTTTTAACACTAGGCCTGAAATAATTTAGGTAGACCTAAAATTAGCCAGGTAACTAAAATTAATATGCACAAATATAGCTACAACCCGATTAGAAATAATTATCGAAGGATGATGAAGCACATATTAACTGGACATATCACAGCTTGAACATTAACCAATCCTCGAACTTTAGTTATCTGATTAAACCAAGGATGCAACAACAAAAAATCGATTCGTTCAATGATATCCCCGGTATCGCTTGTAGTAATCATTGCGTGTATTCCTGAACGCGCAACCAGCAATAGTGTAAATAACGATAAGGAAAATCAGTATTATGATATTTAAAACGGTCAGGTGTTTCCAGTCTCTCCTTAGGATTCCCAGAACTCCACCTTTACATGATTTAAGTTATAACATAGGATATCTTGATTGTTGCTCCATGTCGTACAGTCACTGTCTTCAGCTTCTGGCCCGATTTTGGTACATTCCATACTGTGGCGTTCACATATGTGAACCCACAAAAACTAGGAGGTTTGCAACAACCAGCCTGTGCAAGAAATCCAAAATTATGTCAGCAAATTCAAATTTTATGTGGAAAGACATTTCAAAATTGTGGGATGCCTCGGTTTGAGGATTGCACTCCCTTACATTATGCCTTACACAATAAAATCACGTTAATAACGTTGTAGCATAATAGATATAGATAATTTAAATAGTGTTGCTATTTGAAAAGATGTCAGTGATACTATCCAATTGACCCTTCGTCATTTTTAGTGCGACGGCGAATTTGGGGAAAAAAACACTTAATAAGTTTTTTCTTCTCCCGAGGGGAAAGGTTGGAATGTTTACAGCTACTCAAAAGAGCAGCCCAAAGTACAACCTTAAACACTAATTAAAATCGATGATGACCTTCTAATGTGTTATCAGATTCCTAAATGGTGTTGTTTTTAGCCATTTACCTATTGAACCCCAAAGAAAGATCGGAGCTTTAACTTCGTTAATAAGATATTCAAATAAATGAAATAAGTAAACCAAGCTTTTAAGTTATTAGGAAAGATCATGTACAATCAGGGTGATTGATGAGTCTTATTATAGGAGTAGGGCCAACATAGATGTGTCTCCAGTATATAGTAGTACGAGTTTTTCTGTAGGCATTCCGTTGGTCCTGATGTATGACTTCAAGTTTAGAGAGTTGAAAAACGAAAATTCAAAATGAACCGCGGGTTTAAGTCACAGCAAAACCACCCACTCATAATCGCCCCAAACACCATTCCCTGTTTTCTTTGGAACATTTTTTAGGGAACTTTCAAAATTTAAGGGAACCTTCCGTGCTTAGACCATCTATCCTATAAAGTTAAAAAGTGTTTTAATCGGAGGAAATAACTAAGTTATCCTTTATTAAATTTATCCTAATCTAATAACTATCTAAACCTAAACATATATAAATCTAATACTAATCTTAAACCTAAACCTATTTTATATAAACAAAAACAAACTTAAACTATTCATTTTCATCTTCCAAACTATTAATCATTGACTCGTAAACGAATTACATTAGAAAGTAATTCCCGACAAACCCATTCATTTTTAAATGTTTTTAATTGTTTATTTGAGTTGAAATCATAAAAATATGCGTTTAAGAAGTGGTTCCACTGTAAAGTTCGGCTACGAACATTTCGAAAAAAACTCTAGCAAGCTAACCGAACTTTCAATTTAGGAAGAACACCAAGAACAGTTAGGTTGTGAAGAATATTTTTTTTCTAGATGAACTTTTATCGACCTAACCGAACTTTTTATTGTTCTTCATTTTCCTAGTCGAACTTTTATCGAATTATCCGTACTTTTTCTTGTTTTCATTTTCCTAACCGACCTTTTATCGACATAACCGAACTTTTTCCAAAACTCTTATTCTCCTACATGTTCTTCATTTTCCTAACCGAACTTTTATCGACCTAGCCGAACTTTCTACTATTTTTCATTTTCCTAGCCGAACTTTTATCGATCTAACCGAACTTTTTTCAAAACTCTTCTGCTCCTATATATTCTTCATTTTCCTAGCCGAACTTTCTACTGTTTTTCATTCCTAGCCGAACTTTTATCGATCTAACCGAGCTTTTTTCAAAACTTTTCTGCTCCTACATGTTCTTCATTTTCCTAGGCGAATTTTTATTGACCTAACCGAACTTTTTTCAAATAATTTTAATTCTCTAACACAACACTAACACTAACTCAAATGTTTTATCTAATCTAAAACTAATAATCAATTAATTTAACTAACTTAATTATTAGCATCTAATTAAAAAAAAAATTTGATCATTACTAAAATTATATAGATAAGGAGACTAGTGTTTACTTCATAATGACCCTAAAAAACGCCTGGAACGAGACGCACTGCTGGTGGAACACTCCAGAATCAGACGAATCCTTAGCTAAACGCATGATTAGGCGTTATCCCAGGGTAACGCTTGTAAACCAGGCGGAGTTATATAGCAACGCCAGACAATGGAGCGGAGTACTAGGAAACGCCTGGTTTATAGGCGGCATCCCAAGAGAACGCCAGACTATGGAGCGGCGTCCCAAAGACACGCCAGAATATAGAGCGGAGTCCCATATCAACGCCTGGAGTATAGGTGTAATCCCGTATCAACGCCTGAAATTAAGTAAGTAACGTGCTACTAGAGCAACGTTCACTTCCACTTCCATTAGATGAAATAGCACAAGTGTACTATTAGAGCAACGTTATTAAGTAAACTTATGTAATAAACTTATGTTATTAAGTAAACTTAAGTAAACTAAGTGAATATAATAAACCTATATTAATTAAGTAAAGTTATTAAACTTATGTTACTAGAACAATGTGATTAGACTTAAGTTATTAAACTTAAGTAAAGTTATTAATTGTAGGCGTTAGAAGTAAACGTGCTACTAGAACAACGCCTAAAAAGTAGGCGTAGTTTTAGAGCAACGCCTGTGTAACAAGCGTCATCCTACGGTTACGCTTGGTTACCAGGCGTCGCAATACAGTGACGTCCAATGAAAGGACGTTTCGCTACAATTGCGCATGTTGCTTGGGCGTTATAGTGGAGTTACGTTTGATTCAGGCATACATTTGGGTAACGCTTCTTCATTGAGCGTTGTGTTAGTGTAGCGTTACATCAGACGCATTCTTGTGTGGCGTTTCATCAGAAGTCACTCTACTATTACGCCCTTAATTTTAAACACTATCCTAAGAAAACGCCTGAAATCAAACGGTTTCACAACATAACGCTTGCCAATAAACGGGATGCCAACACACCGCTCGAGTGTATATACGTTTGGTCCAGTTTTGGGACCATTTTTGTTCCGAAACAGTGAAAATTTTGGACCAAATCCCACTTATGCTCGACCGTCGTGGTTGCTTTTAATGGACCAAAGACTATTTTTGTTCTTTGCTCTTTGGTATGGTCGCGTTGTGGTTGCTCTTAGGAATCAATAACCCTATCGCGGCAGAGATTTAGTAATTTCTGCTTTATATTGGATATATAGTTAGAATGAGAAGCAAGATTAATTAGGGGTTCAGTGATGAGAATAACAGGTTTTGAATGTGGGTTGCACCTCTCGATCAAAACCATCTGCAGTTTGAAATCTGTTTTATAGAGGAACAAAAATTTGACGCGGAAAGAGCAAGATATATTGAAAAGAAAAGGGCTTCTCCCCACAAAGAAGTGGAGAGAAAAGCACCAATTTACAGACAGCAAAACTGCCAAGAAACAAATGGAAACGCGTTTTAGAGAAAGCCAAGGATAACAAAAACAACAAACAAACACACTAAAAATAGGAGATGATGGTAATTTCAGTGATGGCTGCAATTAATTATTTTCAGTTTTTGTAAGATAGACGAATATGATCTGGCAGTGATTTTTCCTACAATTGACATAAATCGTCCATCAAACCATATCAACACATCGCTAATAACTGCTTAACATCACCATGATATACACGTATGATTAGAGAATTGCATTTCATACGATTTGCAATAGCTACTGATAATCTGATGGTAACATCAGTCAACCATAACATGGCCCAGCGCTGCAGCGAAACTCTTGAGGCCACTCCTTGAGTTTGATAAGCTAGGAGCACTAGCTAAGTTCGTGGTTTCTGACTCTACTGCCAACAACCTAGTCATGAACTAGTATGGCACCTAGCAAACTCTCCTGAATGGCATCTTCAAATTTGTTTCCAGGCCCATTCAGTTTTCATGCTACATCTGACTGATTCAACAAAATATTTATCCCTCTCACCAGAAAACAAATAACTATATTAGTAAATATTCTCTCTAGACCAACTTTAAGAGAATGGAACAGTGGCAGAAGAAGAAGTATAAGATTCGAAGTACTTTGCTCTTGATAGTAGAAGAGTTGTTCAATATAGCAAATTTCTACTAATAGGAAGAAACCTACATACTTATAGTAAGAGAATTGAACTGATCCCTAAGTGTTTTTGCAAACAACAAAGCTCTCCACAAGCTTCAAGAAAATGAAAAACAAAGGTCTCCAGATCACAATATGAGCTCAATGTTAAGCCACTGAAGTGATATTTCGGACAAAATATGGTACATGTTAACTACCTTGTTTCACACGGATAATGTAGGGAAAAAATCAGCATTCTCTACAAATGATTGCTAGTAGAAATGAAAGTTCATTAAGTCTTTCCCTATAGTGCCCCCCTGACTATCAGCCTCGATTTCGATCTTTCTTTTACCAGACAATGCCAAACTTCTTGATGAACAAGGATAAAGTTGGTGTGCATATTCAAATATCCTGCAGAGCTGAAATATTCTAAAGAAATAGTGTCAAACACTAAATTATATTGTATTTATTTCTTGAATTCTCTTACTGTAGCTAAAGACTTTCGAAGTAAGTTCATGTACTAATCTGCTACTACTAATAATAAGATCAAACGAGAGCAATGAGATACCTAAATGTACCTGTATCAATATTGTCGTTGATACATAGTTCGAAGACCCCTGCAGGTAATACATGACCAGGGAAATAAAGGAGGATCTAGGCAGTAGGAATGGACCCAACGATTTCTGCAGATTGAACAACTAGCAAGAAGATCCTCAGGCTCCCGAGAACGACATTCACAACAAACAGGTGCTGAAGAATGCTGAAACCACTAAAGAAAAAACGATTAGACATTAAAATACCAGCTCATAAGGATAGGAGGCAAGAAACAGTATGACAAGAAAAATAAGCATGTGCAGACCTGAGCTCCAAAATCAGAATTTTCCCAATCAGAAAGCATGAAAATATCTTTTGTGGCTGATGAGGGACATGGAATAGTTTGTGAATATATCTTCTGATCAGAAGAATCAGCATCTTCTACTTTTGTGATGCGCAAGAAACCAGACTTGCATAAAGGACATGTTGAAACCTTTCTCCTTGCAGCCTACATTAAATCATCACCAATTGAAGCCTAATTCACAGAGTTTTGCAAATGCGTAGAATACCAAATGTGCAAAAGTTTAATAAAGAAGTAAAAGACCACATTAAGGCCACTCAAAACAGGTGTTGAGGCCCCATTGCTCTTAAAGGGATGATAATGTACTTGGCCATATGTATTTCTAGATAAGCTATTTTAAGTGAGTTCTAAATCTCTAGAATTTTTTGGTGGAATTTTTTTAGTTTCAACTTACCGCAGGGCAGCAATGGCATTTAGCTAAGATTTTCTTCTACTCACTTGACAATGACAAATAAAAGTTCTTCTAGAGTGTCTTTACAAATACTTATAAAGCTTCTATAAGTAGTCATGCAACAAAGTAATATGAACGTATCTTAATCTTGACCTTATTTTCGAAGATGAGTTCAGAAATTTATATTGAAGCTCTTCATTGTAAAAAAGGTCAACCTAAAAGAAAAAAAAATTAACTAGTTTGTCCATATCACAAATTCACATCGTTTTGTGTCTAAAAAGGTCTTCAGATTCCTATTTCAACCTTTATCTCTGAATAAAAGGGTCACTGAAATAATTTTGTGTTTCTGATAAGATTTGCAAATCCTAGATAATCAAAGAGCATTCATCCTTACCCAAAATTTAAAGCGCAGAATTCAGATTAGAAGTAGATACCTGATGTGCTATGTATCTGTATGGAAGTAGAAAAAACAAAAGAGGAGTCTAAGCAGAAAGGCATACCATGTGATCAGCCCAGTCCCGAATGCAAGAATAACAAAATCGATGTCCACATGGTAATACACCCCTTACTGAACTAAAATCTGTATAACATATCACACAAGACAATTCTGCTAATCTGTCTAAGGCAACAGATTCACCAACATCCTTGGGCGCTCCATCTACTCCATCAAAATCTGAAGCTTGAATTGTTGGCATCCTTTCTTGGGAAGGTATCTCAACATTATTTGATATATACAAATCATTAGTGATGGCGACATTATTCAATACGGAGATATCTTCAACAACTTCCTGCTCTTCATTCATATTTTCTTCGATGTAGGCATAGTCTGGCAAATTTGACCTTTGAGGAATCACTGGATCCTCATTTCTCAAACAATTTGAACTATCGGAAGGACTAGTAGTGCTGCTTTGGTTTCTATTGGCTGGAGGACATTCTTGCTGACAATCCAGTATAGTTAACGAATCATCGGAATTATTAGATGCACCATTAGCACTGTTACTGTATATCCTGTCACAATGTTCAGTTGGAAAACCTTCTTGATCGTACTCATATCTGTAAGGTTCATGAGGGACTCTGGATGCATTCTTTTTCACAAGCCGTCGACTCTTGCGAGTAGGTTGATCTTTACTTGTGCTCCAAATAACACCATCGACACTCCTTGTGTGTTTACCGGAGAGAACTGAAGCACTTAAACTAGATCCTTCAAGCTGTTTGTAAGAAAACAAGGGAAGTTCCGTAGACATCAAACAAGCAAGCCAACACCACAGAAGGATTACTTATGGTATTCTACAGAAAAGCTAAATAAAGTTGTAAAGGACTAGAGTGTATCTGCAACAAATCAAAGGAAAAGAGAGGCAAAGTAATTGTAAAGCTTAACATTCATGCTTTACCAAAGATATAATTCAAAAAAACTACGGCAAAGAAATTTGATATCTAACATTCAAGAGACTAAAGTAGGGGAGAACAGAAAAAGATAAGACTGAATAAAATAACTACCTTCTTGCTACGTCTAAAAGGTATCTCCAGCAAGGAGTCTTGAATGCCCAATTTGATGTTCTTACTTGTACCTCCCATCATGGTTTTCTTATATTTATAAGAACTGCTGCTCTCCCCTCCCCTATTAGAAAGTAACTCCTGCAGATTGAAATTGAATTAATACATGGATTTGAGTTGTGTTCATAAAGCGAGCTACATTAAGCAAACGTAGCCTGTAGCAAAAACATCCCTCCAGTACAGCAAGAAATTTTAGGATGGTACAAGGAATTTGGGGCCAAACAGAACCACCACTCCCTATGGGAAGGATGAAAAACGGCTAAATATACAACATGAGTGGACCCCTGTTTGACTATGAATTTTGCATTTAAATCTTCTATAGGTGAAAAGATCAAAACTTATCAGTTTAATCAGAGGTTACTGTGTATTTGGGAGTTGAAAAACAATCTAGAGAATCGTTTCCTTTACATTCAGTATTGTATAGTTTAAAAAGAACAGAGAAAATGGGGAGACCAATCAAATCGAAATATTTTGCTGGAACAACACCAAAGAAGGGCAGTCAAGAAGTGACATATAATCCATTTATGGGCCACAAGTATGCAGCTAATAGTGTTACCTTGCTTAACAAATTAAAACTTGGCCATGAAGACTCTTTATCAATCTTCATTCCCTTGGTGTTCTTGCATATATTTGATCTGTCGTAGAACAAAGTGTCATTCTCTCTACTTGATAAGCTCTTTCTCGAAACATCTACTGGAGGTTTCCATGACAGAGGTCCTACTTGGTGACCACTGTGAACATAGAATACACACTTACTGAATGAGTAAATCAGAAAGATATTCTATACATTGCATAGAAATAAGCCTCAGAAACATCATATAAAAACCCGAATCCTCTTAGATTTATTCATCATGCATAACAAAAACTTTAGTAGTCTGCTGACCTAACACAAGAGTAAGCATGGCAAACTTCATCCTCTTTGTTATCAGAGGATTCCTTCTTTGAAACATATCCATGATCTAGTCATCTGTAAATCTTTTTATGTTCCCACTAGCTCTAAAAATTGGCAGTCATAAATGACAGACTAACAACCTAAAATACCCAAATCTTGTATTTCTGTACACTAAAAATCTGAAATAAATTTCCTAGATGCACAAACTCAGACACCTGCAGAGAAAAAAATATCTTGACAGACAATTGGAGTATGTAAAACAACTTTTCAACTTACTAGTTTTGAACAGCTAACATCAGTACCTTTGCATGAGATAAGGATGTTCAGGAAGACGTTTTCCTTCCCTATCACAATCCTCAAACCAGCTATGGCTAACAATAATAGTTCCAAGCTGTTGAGCAAGCACATATTTACTTCCTTCAAACTTCCAACAAACCTGATTAAAAAAAGATGATACATCACTATCCAAATACGACATTTGAGTACAAAAATTTGAATTTAGACTAAAGAATCTAGTAAGCTACTCCTATTGACCTAAAAATCAAAATACTAACCAGATGTGTTATCGATCTGCTCATTCTGCCAACGTAATTAGCACCAGTGTGGTTAATAAGCTTTATAAGATTAAATCTTTCGCAACCATGATAACCACTGACTGTAGCAACGATAGTTTCCATCCCTTCAATGCCACAATCTACACAATCCACGAAAAATGGAAAACTAAAACGATTGACAGATGAAAGACAAAAATACAACAAGAAATATAATAAAGGGCGACAAAATTCATTCAAAAACCTAGATTGAAACTTGATAAACCCAAAATCATAACCTATAACCACCGATTGGGTTGAAGAGTTCAAAAGAAAATTACATGTGGGAATGTTGCAAGGTTATATATGGAAAATTTACCAGTAGATCCTTTGTTGCGGTGCTTGGATTGAGCTTCTTTATTTTCGTCTTCCATACTTTTGCCGCGA
Organism: Papaver californicum; assembly: GCA_023531435.1. NCBI lineage: Eukaryota > Viridiplantae > Streptophyta > Magnoliopsida > Ranunculales > Papaveraceae > Papaver > Papaver californicum. The sequence continues at coordinate 7,470,750 of JAJJMC010005141.1, forward strand.
CATGAAATTTTGAAATGTTTCCGGAAAGTTTTCATTTATGGAATTATTTCATTTTATATATTTACTGGGGTTTAATCCGTGTCGACATAGTAGTATTGTAGCTCTCAAGCGGATTTTGGAAGAGATTTTTAAGGAGAATTCCGAGTGTCTGTCAGTAATGAAATGAAATTAAAGTAAATAGAATAATCATTGCGCCAAAATAAAAATTATAAATATATCTATTCTGCTTGCTATATATCGGGTCTATAAGAATTACTTTTTTTGTTTCTGAAAAAGTGTTATTATCATTTTTTTATTTTAACCTAAAAATAGGTCAATTTAAAAAAGTGATAGTAAATTTTTTCCTAAAACGGAGGTAATATTTTGTCCCTATTCAATTTTGTTCCTAACTAGAAAGTGGGATAAGGGGTTCTAATTAGATATTATAAAAAATAATAAACTATCTTCTATTCATTAATTATCTCTAATATTTAAATCAAAATATAAATACAAAATAATTTCCCCAATTCACTACATTCCAAATCAAATCAAATTCTAAATCAAAAACAAAACAAACAAACAAAAAAAAATTTATTTTCATCTCACTTTCCAAATTCTAAAAACCCCAATTCCAACCCTAACTTTTTTTAAATAAAATCTGATCATCTGGAGTTAACTACAAGGTAAATCTCTATAACCCTTTCTTATGATAGCATATGTGATAGATCCATGCGTAGAAATCTTCGTTTTCGTGAATCAAATTCCTAATTTTTTCCAGAATCGTTGGATGTGGATCCATCGTATCCAATGATTCTGGTTGTGTTCTTCATCAGCATGAAGAAGAATCGTTGGATACGATGGATACATATAAAACGATTCTCGTTTCATATTTCTCGTGCATAGTTACCATTACCAGAATCGTTGGATACCGCAGATCATATCCAACAATTCTATCTTCTTCTTTTTTTACTTTTTCTATACTGGAATCGTTGGATAAGACACTTTATTATCCACAGATTCTGATCTTCTTCTTTTTACTTTTCTTATAAAGGAATCGTTGGATAAGACACATGATTATCCACCGATTCCCTTGCTTTCATGTTTTACTACTACCTAATGAGAATCGTTGGTTATTACAGACCATATCTAACGATTTTGGATATGAAATTTTTTGTGTTTTATCAGTAAAAAGAATATGTATCTAAAATGCTACCTAACCAACGATTCTGGCTTGGTGTTTCGCTGTTAGCTTTTACAGTTAGAATGTTTGGATAATGATGGTCTTATCCAACGATTCTAGCTTGGTGTTTCTCTGATAGCTTTTACAGTTAGAATCGATGGATAATGATGGTTTTATCCAACGATTTTGTTCTGTTCATTATATACGAAAAAAAATTGTTGGTGGTTGAACTACAGGTTATTGATTGCTTGAACCACTGGTAGTTGAGTGATATTGAATTTTTTGGTAACTGTTGATTGAATATTTGTTATTTGATTTGTTTATTTGTATAGCCATTATTGATGGTCGTAAAAGAGGTTATGGTCCAACAAGACAATGTGATATCGATAGGAAGCCAGAGAAAAAGGTTGTCCGTGACCTCTGCTGCCCCAGCCAACCCAAACTAGAAAAAGTCTTAGAATTCCTGTGTTTGTTGGCAATGGAGGAGCTTGAGGAGGTGATTGAAATAACATTTATCTTAAGAGAGGATATTGCTAATTGGAGATCCCAAGATGCAATACTTGAAGTAGTTGATGTCGCTGCTGCTACTGATGGTGGAGCTGATGATGATGTTCCTCCTACGGCTAATACCTAATACATGTTCTTAAGACTTGTTGGCTATACTAACTAAGACTTGTTCCGTTATCTATTTTGTGTTTTTTTATTCGGAAACTTTTTATTATTTTATTTGTGGATGGATGGATGAACTTATGGTTTAACATGTTATATGAATGGTTTGAAGTTTGTTATTCGTTGTTACGTTAAATGATTGGTGGTAAAGAAAATCAAAAAAATTCAATTGTGATGACAATGCACATACGTGTCCACCGATTCCATCTGCACATTTTGCGACAAATGAAGGTTTTGCAATAGATTCATAATCGGTGGAAAACACACTTATGTATCCAACGATTCTGACGGACTCTCTGGTAAATGTGAATCATAATCGGTCGATATGTATGTGTCGTATCCACGGATTTTGAGTAACTCATTTTCAATATTTCCTGCAACTGCTTTTGTTTAAAAAAAGTTCCAACAAGAATTCAAAGTAACCAAAAAGAAAATCCATTTCGTTCATTAAGAGTGGTTGTTCAATATACGAACGCTGCAAACAATGGACAATGATATTTCATTCGTTAACAAAAGACAAATACTTAATTCAACACGATTGTACCCTTGATTTGTTCCGGCTCCATCAATTCATCCCAAAGTTTCATGTTGGGCTCGTATTTTTTCATCCTTTCCTTAGAGGTGTTGTTGGTGAAACCTGGAAAATAAGTGAACCTACATAGTGGAGGTAATGGACAATCTTCGTGTAGCCTAAGACCTATAAAATGTATGTTATTAATGTTGACTATAACAATTTTTTGAACCTTAAGTGATTCACCACACTTTGTTCTCTTTGGTGTGAATGTAAGAGATACTCCCTGACCAAAATAATGATCAACGCGAATCCGCGTATCTTCCAAGAGATGGTCACATTGAGGCATGGTCATCCATTGTTTATTTGCGATTGGTTCATCCCTCTTTGGCCCTTGAACACGAGCAACCAATTCGTCGAACTCAACTTCCTTATCTTCTATTGTACCTTCCCTCATCATCGAGATATAAAATTCTTTTACTTCTTGTAGTTGTAAGACCATCATATTTCTAAAATATTGGCATTGGGTTAGGTTCTCCTTATCCTCCAAACTTAAATGGCTTATTTGTTCGGACGCAATGAGAAATCCATAATTTCCATCCCCATCCACGTTGTCGATAGATAATACGTAAGGATGAATGTTTGAAGGGAGTTTCGTAAGATACTCATGGAATATCGTATAACACGTTCAATAGGGTCCACCCCACACATCCCTAGGTGTTACTTGATAACCATTTGCCTCTCTTACACTCAACGTCTCTTGCGGGGAATCCATTGAACCCTTTTGTCTTGCTTCCCCTTTTAGTCGTACTCGTCTTGTACTTGCTTGACTTTCTTGCGAAGGGACGATGTGAACTTTTTCCGCGTCTTATGTTGCACTCGTTTGAATTTCTTGCGTTGGATCGATGAGAACGATGGGATTCCTTTGATCCTTTGACTTGGCTTGTTGCCCACTTGGTCCACTTTCTTGCTTCTTCGGGCGACCCCTTTTTTTTGGAGCGGGAGCGTCTTCATACATAGCCTCGGTATACTCATGTCGTGAAGGGTCTCTTAGGTTACTCATCCACGCCTTGTACTCTTTCGTTTTTTTCTTTCTATCCACTTTGGTAGGTGTTCTACCCGTCGGCGGTAGCTTAGTTGGTTCTTCAACCTGTTGCATATGTGGGTGAACGGTGAGGATCAAGTCGTGCATCAAAATTTGTCATTGCAAATTGTTCTTTTTTGAGTAGCCCTCGATTATTTTTCTCCTAGGATCCGTGTCTACAAATGATTCATTTTCATCTTTCGGGCTTGGTGTGAAAGTAAGTTGCTTCCAAAACGAATCGATAAGCTCAAACGAAATCCCTTGTGGGTTACTAGCAATCATGTGACGACACGGGATCCCCATGGTCGTCATCGTCTTATAAGAACAACCAATCTTCTTTCTCCCGTACTTGTTATTCTTAAAATACTTATAATTATTTATCATATAACAGATAGCTCTATGCGACACCCTATAAGAAATACCCCTTAGCAACGTATTGTAATCGGAGTACGTGGTCACAACTTTCATCTTACTCTCTTCCATTTGAATCTGAATCTTGTTGATATCCTGCATGGTGTATTGATGGATAGCTTCTTGTACCATAAGCATATTATTTTGACTCCCCCGAAGTAGTTTTTTTTTCAATCGTCCATGAGACCCTTCCGTTATACTTGTCGCCTCATTCTTGTAATGCATATGTTGTTGCGTGCACAAGCTTTTCTTTGTGCGGCTCCAACAATTGCTTCACGCAATAAACCACCCTTTCTCGGCAACCTTTTTCCAAACATATTTGAAACTCTCCAGATTATATTTATACTCGGCCTCGGACATCGAATGTGCCATCAAATCCCAATGATGTTAAAAAGATTTTCATTTTTTTTTATTATCTTCGTACTCTTTGGCCATTCTCTTCATCTCGTTTCTCCCGAGTTAGTTTACTAAGACGATCATCTTTAGCCTTATCATAAACAATACTTTTCTGTGGTTTTGGCCTCTGGATGTGGCCCCCACAATGCGCTTTGATGTTATATTGTATGTGCCATGTAAAAATAAATTGTTTGGTATCCAGAAAAACCACTTCTACTGCATTCATTAGTGTTTGATATGTATCCATCATTATGATCCTATGCATTTGATCGCTACGGTAAATCTCTTTCAAGGTTTCCAACATCCAAATAAAACTCACCTCATTCTCCTGATCCATAAAACCCTATACCACCGAGAAAGTTTGTTTGTCCGAAGTTGCCCATATATGTTAGCAACGGCATTTTGTACTTGCTTATCTTGTAAGTACAATCCATCAACAAAACTTGATATAAGTATTGAGCCAATAGGATCATCTTTGGATGCTCCAGGAAAATACGAGTCACTTTGACGTCCACTATCTGTTTCTTCATTATGTAGTTGTGTTGCTCGGCTAACCACTGATATTGTTCCATAACCGCTCTACCATCCTATTTTGTCCTCCCGATGCTTGCTCTAGCCGCGTAGATTTGGCTCAAAGTGGACAAGTTTTTAGGATCATCCTCTTTGATCTTCCTAAGGATATTACTTGGTGTAGTTGCCTTCATCGACATTACTGTTGCTTTTTGATGTGGTTTTAACCCACAAACGACAATGTGTCCAAAAGAGATTCTGGATCATCATGATTGTGACAACCATTCAACACTCTACATAGCTTGTATACACCATCGTGTCTATTCATTATAATCTTAAACAGGCAGTCATGCTTTTTTGATTTAGTAATATAGACCCTTTGCGTCTTCTTCACATACGGTTTTTCCTTTGCCCAGTGACTTTCAATCTTTCCACTTCTCTCGCAAATAATTTTCAAACGGTCATTCCTCGAACGTTTGCTTAAGACTAATGCTTGTTTGATCTCTATCCCTTTGTCCATAAACCATTGCTTTGCACCGTCTCTATTTTCCCAAACCAAATTAGTGTAGTAGTGGTCAGAAAAACCAGGCCCCATCTGAGACACGGGTTCATGTTGATCGTAGCTGAGTGTTTCAACCATCTATAATATATATCAAAGAAATTAGGCTAACAGAATCGGTGGACATGGGACAATCGTGCCCAACGATTCCACATAATCAACCTTTATGTCATCCCATATCGACCGATTTTGCCTTGTTTACATTTTTGGAAAAAAAATCCTCAAAAGATAAAACTGGCACACGTGAACTGACTTGTGTGCCGATTCTAGCATTCAGCAAAGTGGAGCTCTCTGGAAACTTTTTTAACTAGAATCGACCAACACATATTGACCGAATCTAATCTTGGAGAATTTTGGAAAAATTTCCCAAGGGATGGAATCGTTCGATAAATGAGTCCATAAAGGTCGATTATTTGACCTACCAATCCCACCAAAATATATACCAGAATTGGTCGTTATTCATGACCACATCCACCGATTCCGGTTCATATTCTCCAGAAGATATAGAATCATTGTCTACAATGTCATTCCATCCAACGATTCTGGGCAGTAGGTAGCCCAGAGGACAACTCAAAATTTTGCAAAAAATCTACTTTTGGGCGATTAGAAGGTTGAAAAACATGTTTGGAGGTCCTAAGAATTTATACCTGATGATTGGAAGCATTAAGACCTTCATTTTCCCATTAAGATTCTTCATTTTCTTGAGTAAAATCATCAAATATGCATTGGTTCACACGTTCTTGTCCATCTAACAAATAGTCCAAATTAGTAGGATCGAACTCACTTCGTAATCTGATTGGTGATACGTAGATGCACCCACTTCTTCATCACCACTAGAATCTTCATCGTCACTATAAATTTTCATCTTTACTACTGAACCACAAAACCCTAGTTTCCCCAACTTTTTTCTTCTTCTTCTTCTTCTACAAACTTTGGAGAAGAAAAAAAACTCTACTCTAATTCTTACCATCTAACACTAACTATAATCAAATTTAATCACCAACTAAGTTTAACTAACATTTGAATTAATATTGATCAAGCAATTTGTTAATAACATAAATAGTTGGATAAGGGGTTTTTGATTTTTTTTCTTCATAATGATCCTATTTTAACTTTTAGTGGTAGGGTCAAAATAATTCTTGTAGACCCTAATATAGCAAGGATATATACATAAATCATTCTGAATTAAATCAAAGGAAATGGAATGACCATTTTAACATAAATGAATTTTAATAATATCTAGCAATATCGAGAATTTATTAAAAATCTTGTAATTCTCCGATGATAAAAAAAACCTTCAATATGTAACTTTTTTTATTCATACAAATATACTCCCTCCATTTCTGGAAAAGTGTTACTATCACTTTTTCATATTAGCCTAAAAATAGGCCAATTTGAAAAAGTGATAGTAACTCTTTTCCTGAAACGGAGGTAGTATTATTTTATATTTCAGTACGTTTTTATGATGTTCGTATAAATACATTCCTTATTTCTGTCTCAATACAGTTAGTTTCTGTACCGAAATGGTTTCAAAATGTGCATTGGATTGATGTAGTTCAAAATTTTCCCTATTGGCAGAAGTAATAGATTTCACAAAAATCAGCTCATTGCACATTTTATTTTATTTTGTATTACAAAAACAAACATTTTGTGGAACGCTAAACTTCGAGTACAAAAATAACTAATATTATGTTGTCATCCAAATTGTTTCAATAAACAAAGGGAAGGCACCTTCACCATTTTGTACTCAAACTGCAACACTTTGACGAAACTTCTTTAAGAGAGCTCTCACTTTCACCTTCATCCATTAAACTTACTTCTCTAAACTTTAGCAGCAAATGAAATCTCGGTTGTTCTTCTATGCTGGCAGATGCTTTTTTGTGTGTGGATGATACAACTTCAGTAGACGTGGAAGGAGAACAAGCGAGTAATATTTATAAGAAGGAGAACAACCTAGTACTTTTGGTGTTGCAATGTTATAATTTTCATATAAAGTTATTGTTACATGTATGTAAATGTTCTAATTAAAGATTAAATCTAAGGAAAAAAAATGAAAAAAATCAAAGTAAAACTAAACGAAGTCTTTGAATTTTAGGTAAAATTAACAAATATTTATATACCTGATACCCGCGGATACCCGTCGGATAATACCCGTTAAGACCCGTTAAGATTTTGAGTCCAATCGGATATACTCTTCGGGTCTTAAGTTGATAATGGATCCAATTTTAGAACCCGGACCAGGATCCAATTCATCCGGTTCCGGTTCCTGGTAATGGGTACCCATTGACAGCCCGGGTAAATTTTTTCTTTCTTTTTGCTTCTTAAAGAATAAAGCAAACAAAAAGTTCAAAGAGAAAGCAGAGGGGAGTCGGCAGATGTCACCCAGTTAGCCTGCTGGGTAACTTCCCCTCCGAATGGTCCATAACATCATGTTCAATAATTAACGCCCTTTAATTTAGGAATGATCGGCTGAATAGGTAAACAACATGGGCAAAAGCGTCAGGTACCTAGCAGAGCTTGGTTGTCTATCTAGCAAGTTCAGGCATGCAGTTGATCACTTTCTTTTGCTTGCTACCAAGAAGGTTGACACGTGCACACAGTGAGTAGGATCCAACACACATTTACACCAGCATATATCAGGATCCAGATTCTACATCTCAGTTCAACCTCTGTAACTTACAATAATCATGTACCGACTTTGGTTTCATTCTCTGCAGCCTACACGGCTACACCACCCAGTAAAAAATATTGCTTCAAGAAATACAAACTAGCAGCTTTTTGAGAGAATGAGTGAGATTTCAGCATGATATGAATTTCCTGTTGATTTAATCTAACATGGCAGGACACTACCGTCAACAGCTTGACCCTCACCTTCGAGATTGATTTCCACCTCTAGGAGGCTGTTGCTGCTGCATCTGTGGCTCATACCCGCCTCCTCCGACAGGACGAGTAGGTGGAGTATCCAATCCGTAAGGTGATATTACACTGCTTCCCTGTGCTACCACCTGCTGGCCTTGAGGTAATGGTGGTCGTACAGCAGAACCTCTAGCTGACAATGAATCATAGGAAGAAGGGGCTCTGGGTTGTGGAACATAACCGCCTGTTCCTACATTGCATGGGTCATATCCAGCTACTCTAGACAGATCATAACCTTGCACTCTCTGTGATGCATCATATCCAGTCCATCCAGCTGCGGCTGCACCTTCCCCGTAAGGAGAAGCTGCTGCTGATACTGCTGCTGATGCACCTCCACTGTAAGGAGACGCTGCCACTGCACCTCCACTGTAAGGAACACCAGCACCTGTAGGGGGCATACGTCCCTATTTTGTAAGAAAGCATAAGGTGTCAGCATAGCTCTTAACTTCATGCATTGAACCAATATAGATGCTGCAATAGAGATCCACAAAAAGGATACTCAATTCTTGTACATGTTTGAGTTTCAGAACTATTACGATGGTCAATGATGCCGTGGACTTGCAGCAATATAAATATTTGCTAACCATGACCATCTTGTCTTGTTATTCTTTCTCTTTTCTTTTCTACACAACAAAACAAAAACCCTTCTAAAAGGTTTCTTTCACAGATCAATGAAAAAGAAAAAATGAGTCAGGCCTTAGACTATCGAGGTTTCAGACTTGACTAACAAGTGAGGCAAGCCGCAGGAAATGGGAAATAGTTAAAGTGCAAACCTCGTATAGGTGGTTTATAATAATATGTGTTACACTAGAACTGGAATATGTAAGTGTTTAATGTCATCTGGTAGAGGTGGGTTAACACTGAGAAAGTCATGTCTGGAGGATATCATAAGTCTACCGCAATAGTCTCAGAGCAGTGCAGCGATGATTGCCAATCATTGTTAAGCTGATCAGTTAATGATGAGCATATGGATTACAAGAATCCCTTTTCACTGGACCCTTGAGTAGAAAATCAATAAATTGATGACAAGCATTTACAGTTGAAAGTTTCATTTGAGTCCAACTGTTCATTCCAAACAGGTCATCCTAAAAAGGGAGTTTTCTTGTTAAATAGATTTAAAAATCATCTATTGTTCTATTACTAGAATCAAGTTGATATAATAAAGTTTAAAAGGTATTCGCGTGTTAACCTAACAATGCCTTTATCTTTTTAATGCAACAGAGAAGAGAATTGCAAAAAAAAAAAAAAAAAGATAACCTCAGGGAGTATAAGAAAGATCAACACCTGAGGAATACTATAACCATCTTCATAGGCATTTTGTCCAGCAGTATCATTCTCCTTATATCCGGAAGCAGCACCAGCACCAGCTTCATGTGGTGGACCTACATATTGGTTGCCTAAATGACAATAACTTCAAATATCTAATTCTGATAAACATAGACCAAAGTGGAATCAAAGTAATAAGTGCAACGAAAATGCATACCAGCTATTCTCTCAAGATTAACATTATTAGCCAACTCTGCTCTAAGTTTCTCAACCTCCCTTGCCATGGAAACATAGTTCTTTTCCATCACTTGAAGTGACTCAAAGTGGTCTTTGTATAGCTTCTTTTCATAGTCATAAGTAGCCCTGCAAAATAAAATTTAAGTGTGATCCAAAAGCATGATTGTAGATTTTGAAATGCAGATTTTTTACGTCATAAACTAGGAGAAAGCAAATGCTAATTTACACCGCTTTAAAGTTTAACGTCTAATCTACTTTCACGAGTGCAACCTGCAAATGTTTGTTACTTTTTATCAAAATCTGCACCAGCGCCGGCAAATAGACAAATTTTAATGAATATTTACAAACACAAGTTTTCTAAAGCTATCAACAAAGGGCAGAATAAAAGGAACCAGAGTAATTTTACCTACAATGCTGATATTCCTGTCTGATGCCATCAAGTTCTGACATTAAAGCTGGAATCTGCTGTACGTCCTGATGGGTCCTCTGGAGATCCTGAGTTAGTTGTTGAACCTTAGAGATCAACTCTTGCCTGGATGCTATTAAGTTCTGAGCATCAGCTCGTGCCTTCTGAAGCTCCACTTTAACAGGTTCTGCGGCTTGTAGATCAACTTCCATCCTAGCTATCTTGTCCACAAGACACCTCAAACGATGCTCCTTTTCATTTTTTGCTGCACCAATTTGAGTCTGCAATCTCTGCAACTCTTGTTGTGCAGCTGCGAGCTCTTGTCTCAAAGACACGTGAGTCGCCGCAAGTCGCTGGTTCTCAGTAGCAAGTCTTTGCATCTCGCCATGTTGTGTGGCAAGCTTTTGCTCCATAATTTCTGGAGGAGGCATCATATCAAAAAGAGGGAAGCCACCTGGTGGAGGATGAATGCCAGGACCAAAAGGATCGGGATGCATCATTCCAGGACCGAATGGATCAGGATGCATCATGCCAGGACCAGGAAGAGGGCGCCTTAGATGAGGAGGTGGAATGCGGCCTTTGCTTCCCATGACAAGTTATTCACCTATATGTTAAGAAGTAACTATAAGCAAAGTAATCAAACGATGCAAATGGAAAATAAGCATCTAACAGCAGTAGCAAAAGTATGTTGAAATATATGAAACAAAATTTAATAGCTTATATCCCTTCTCAGATCATTAAGGACATACTACTGTATCAGCTAAGATCAGTAGGAATTCGTCTAAGTTGACCTAGAGCCATATGCATTGGAAAACTGAAAATAATTTGCCATCTTACACTTATTTCTTTAGCAATAAGCTGTATCAAAGTTAACAGATAGGTCCAGTTCAGGAAATTGAGCAATAAGAGGAACACCCCATGAAATGTGTCTCCGAAATAATCATATTCCATGCTATATGATTCCAAAAAAAGCAAAATCTCCAAAACTTAATTACAGAATCTAAAGAAAAATCAGACCCAAATAACAAAACAATATAATTTCCCAACAGAAGCGATAGATATCAAGAAAAAAGTAGGCATGTGAACAAGGATAGAGAAATCAAAACGAAGGAATAGATAGAATGGAGTATTATGTGCGTGAGTGTAAACCTAGTAGAGAAAGAAATTAAACGATAATTAACAGAAAGAAGTAATGGTTGAGATAGTAAGATGTACTTACTAGGGCTTTCAAGAGAGGATTTTAGATGTATTTCTTCGCATACGCTTTAGAAATTAGAGATTAAAGTCCTGAAAATTGAACAACGAAACTCAAAACCAAAAGTAGATTGCTAGCTTTGGAGTATTGAAGGTTTTTTACGATATTCAACGCCCCCTACACCCCCTGGTACGAAACACGTGCTAGGCCTCCGGGATGGGTTGTACGGACACTGACATATGACACGGTTACTATACCATATGGATATGGGGATATGTCTATTCTCAAAAATGAGGGTCACGGAGACACGTTATATATGTATTATAAACACCACTAAAATAAAATTTTATAACATTTCTATTTAAATAAATGATTTTTCTTATTTGTAAGTACTTGACTACTAAGTAAATAAAAGTAATAATATGAACTTTTGATCAATTTTTTTAAGAATAATGTTTGGACATGACCAAAAAAAGAATAAATTAGCATCACATTTAGTTTATTTTGATTTTCCAACTTAATATTAACTATTTATGATGTGCCCGATAGTGTCAAATCAGTGTCCATAAAATATCCAATGTCGTATTTTATAGGACATATGATATGACGTGTCCATCGCGTGTCGGGAAGTGTCAGGACGTGTCGTGTCCAATCGTGTACCCGATACGGTTACGACATCTTTTTAGGCGTCTCCGTACAACCTAACATCCATGTATAATAGTAAGAGAATGGCTCTGGATAGAGAACATGCGTTCAAAGTGAAAGAGTTGGACCAAAATCGAGCAAATTATGATGTGGATAGAGAAAGGATTTATTCACCCAAAACGCGAGTCCTACATAAGTTGTTAAAATAACTAAACAAACTCCTAAACGGAGGATATTTTTCCCTCTAAGTAAATAAATTATACTAGTGGAGAAGTCTCTATTTCTCTACTCCACGGTCCAAAACTCACTCTTTTATCCGATCATTCATTCATTTAGAAAGGAATAAAATGTTCAAATATTTTATCCCATAAACCTTGCTCTAAATAATTTTATATGGTAATTTTGTTCTTTCTATTTCCAAGTTATATGACATCCCATTACTTATAATAATTACGGAAATTCAAATCTAACAATATAAAAATAATAATAAAAAATGCTAATTTAAATAACGCAAGTCGCTAAAGGTACTGTGCTTCTCGATTTCCATGTTGAGTGAAAATCTAAATAACGGTTGACTAGTTAACGGTCAAAAGTCGATCTAATCGCGCCTGATGCCAATCGGTATGACGAAGTGTTTATAAGAAGCTAGCTCTGTCATTTGACTGTAGAAAAAAATTAAACGTGCTTGATTTTAAAAAATTTAAGGTAAGGCATCAACGATGCCTGTATGTTAAAAAATAGAAAGACAATTATTACGTGTCCTAGACGTAATAAAATATTTTATTATTTAATTTCAATTGATACTAAAAAGTAAAATAACGGTAATAAAAATCGTTTTCACAAGAAACTATGTAATTGGGTTGTTATTCGGATTATAAAACGGTCACAAAAGAAAATACTAGGGGTTGGTTAATTAACTAAAAAGACAATAGAAAGAAAAGATGATTAAGGATTTATTTGTCGTCGCTGGATATTAACTCAATCGGCATATGTAATTATCTTCAGTTAGAATCATATCGTCATCAACCGTAGGATAAAAAATATACTTAGCTATCTGTAAAATTCCTTGTACGCTGGATAATAAATACGTTGTAGCACCTGATCTTATCCGTCTGAACCACCAAGAAGTACACTCAAGGTGTAACCCATTCGAACGTTTTAGGCTTTGTTAATTTAGGTTGATTGTAGCTATTGAACTCATTACGTTTTGTTCACTTACTGATATTATTTTCACATGTGATTGCTCCACAGAATCCCTCTATCTGTCTTGGGAATTGTTCGACAATTGCGAATCGCCCAACTCTCTACTAGCATTAGAATGGTCAATAGATTCATTTAATTGTACACCTAAATAATCAAAAAAATAATTATAAACATTAGATATAGTAAGACAAGCAACAAGATAATTAAAACTTCAAATAAACTTGTATAACGAGATTCTTGAACTTCAACAAATCATTAACGAGATTGTACTAATTGTACTATTTTGTGTCCATCATCAAAGTAGTTAATTGATGATGGATACTCGTTAAGCTGTGTTGAAACGTGTTTTTCTGATTGTTTTTTTAGTAGCTAAGTTCATGGATTTCAAGATGTCGAATGATAAGTCTGTTGGGGATCAATTCCTTGAACTTCGGCAAATCATTAATGATTTGTTTTAAAAATAATGGCAAATAAGATTCGGTATTCAAACTTGTGAAGATTTGATTTTTAAATTTAATTTTTAATACTAAAAAGAAAAAGATTAAATTAAAATTAATTTAAGATTATGGAAAGAACTGAGACTAAGGATTCCACCATTAGCCAATTTTTCAAGTGATTTAATATTAATAGTTATCTTGCAACTCATACATTCAATTGATTCTAAATATTGCCAAAGTTAGATTTTCAAAATAATAGTTGTAAATCAAAAGTATGAGACATCAATAGCCCTAAACTAAGCATGACCCATCCAAAAAAAATCACAACTAATTGATAAAAATCATTATTTCAAATTTAATTCAAAGCAAATAATAATAAAAGAATTACAAAAATTAATTAGATAAAAATATATCACTTTATTATTAGAAAAATGGCTTCCTCGGTAGCCTCAGCAATGGGGTCTAGCTCCTCATGTCGTAAACACTCTCAAAATATGCATTCATGACTCAAAAATTGTTTACAAATTTGAAAAGAGTGAAAATTGTGTAAAACAGGGAGTTTGCAACGGTGTAATGGCGTTGTAGACAACTGTTTTCATTGTTACAGAAGAGAAAGTGTTTTCGCTGAAGATAAACGTTGTTGTTGTGAAGATATCCGTTGCAAATAGGTTGAAGAAACCGTTGCAGCTAAAGATAAATATTGCAAAGATGAAGATATCCGTTGCAGATGGGTTGGAAAAACCGTCGCCTATTCCCTGTTCTTCACGTTTAGCAGCAACATTATTTTTCTTCCTATTTTTTTTTCAATTAAAGCTCTCCTCCCTTTTTCTTCGATCTCTTGGCTATATATAGGTGTAGGAAACCCTAATAAGCTTTCCCTAACCGATAAGAACTTTCAACAACTTCCCCAAACCAAATCCAACTCGAATTTATCTCCTCCGTAACTTTATTTGTTTCCGGCAATAAAAAGAGTTTTCAACCCTTTTTTCTCGGCCTGAATCAATGCTAATGACGTATTTTGATTATCTTCTCCTTTGAGAGTTGAAAACACCTTCCAATTCCCTAAAAATCGGTCCCAAACCATATCAGATAATTCTCTCTCGATATAGAATTTTTTTCCCGCCTTTTTTTTATTTGAACTCAAAGGGAAGGGGTGCCCCTATCCAACAATGCGGTTCCTTTATCAGAACTCCTGGGATGCCTTTATCAGTTTTTCCGATTGCCTTTAGTAATTTTTCTCGGGGTGCTATTAACACTATTTGAACCGATTTTTTCCACAAATATTCATTTTTCAAAAATACATACAAAGACATAAAATCACACAATAAGTACAAAATCGAGTACCAACAAAATATAAAATTGAAAACAATTTAGACACAAAAATGTGTCTAACAATTAACGAGATTTTTGCTGAAGGCATGGTGATTTATGAGACGTTTCAAGTATCTGCAGTAATTGAGGAGTTACCATATTCTTGGTCGGAGTACAAAAGAATATTGTGGCATGAAACTGCTGAAGTGAACATAGTTGAACTGGGCAAGAAGATTCAAGTTGAAGAAATGTTATGCACCAAAGACAAGACTATTTCATTTGCAAGATACATGGAAAATAAGGCTCATATGACTGAACACAAATCTTCAAAATCTGGAAAAGAAGATAATAACAAATGTAACACTAAGCATGGTCCTTACAACAAAGGTATGTTTCATAAACCTGAATCTAGCGGACTAAGATTAAGGGTGCTTGTTATGTTTTTGGAATTTCTGGCCATACAAAAATTCATTGTAGCCAACATAAGGACCTTAATAAGAAGAATAATGTTAATTTTGTGGAGAGGAAAAAGGACGAATTTTCTGCCACAGTGACTGAAGTCAATCTGGTGACCAATGTGAGAGACTGGTGTAGTGGACTATGGAGCCACCAAGCATGTATGTGGAAACAGAGATATGTTTGACATCTTATCAGAAGGTAAGGGATGGACTTTATATATGTAACAAAATTACATCAGCAGTTACAGAAAATGAAAAGGTTGGGCTGAAGCTCACATATGGAAATACTCTCACATTGAATGAAGTTCTTCATGTTCCAGACATCTACAATGATCTTGTCACTTGTTCTGTTTTAGATGATAATGGTTTTAAAATTGTAATTGAGTATATGAAAGTTATAGTAACTAAGGGCAAATATTATGTGGGAAAAGGCTATAAGACTGAGGGTATATATAAACTAAATATAATTAAACTTTTCCAAAATAAAATTGAATGGTTTTTATGCTTATATATGTGTCAGTTGAATGTTTGGCATGATAAACTTAGCCATGTAAACTTTAAATATATGCATAAATTGGCTAACGTAGGTTGCTCTACCCAAATCACAATTAATAAAAGAACATAAGTGTGAAATTTATATAGAATCTAAGCATGCTCAGAAATCATTCAGTAGGAATGTCCAAAGAAATTCTAAAACCTTTGAATTAACACATTCAAACCTAGTTGATACGAAGTCAGTTCAAACTAGAAGTGGTAAGAAGTGGTTTGTCATTTTCATGAATGATTGTACTAGACACTATCATGTATACTTGCTTAGAGGGAAGGACAATGCCTTAGAAGCCTTTAAGTTGTATAAACTTGAAGTTAAAAACCAACTAAATGCTCATACTAAAATTGTTAGGTATGATTGTGGTGGTGAGTATGAGATTCATGTAAAATAATTTTGCTTCGAACATGGTATAATATATGAAACAACAACCCCTTATTCACCTCAATCTAATGGTGAAGCTGAACGTAAGAATTGTACCCTTAAGGACATGATGAATGCCATGTTGATTAGTTTAGGATTACCTGCAAACTTGTAGGGGAAGGCCATCCTCTCAGCTTGTTATATCCTGAATAGAGTCCCCTTTAAAGGATCAGATAAAAATTCATATAAGTTACGGAAAGGTAGACAACCATCTTATGTTTACTTCAAAGTGTATGGGTGTTTGAAAAAAGGTGGCCATCCCTCCTCCTAAAAGAACCAAGATATGACCCAAAAATATTGACTGTGTTTTCGTAACTAGGGTATCCTGCGCATACCAGTGCTTATAGGTTTATGGTTGTGAGTTCTGAGATTTCTGACATTGGGTTATTATCATGGAGTCTAGGGATGCATAGTTTTTTGAGAATGTTTTTCCTATGAAACGTGTTTATGGAAAAAGATGTTTAGATGATCCCTAGATGTTCCTTCAACCAGCCAGTCATTACCTTTAGAGGAGAATGAACCAAAATTTGAACCTAAAAGAGGTAAAAGGGTTAGAACTGAGAAAACTTATACTAATTTCATTACATACCTAAACGAGTATGAGCCACAGACTTAAAGCAAAGTCATGACTTCTTCTAAATCTCCATGGTGGAAAGAATCTTCCATTAGTGAAATGGATTTCATCCAACAAAATCGTATATGGGATATTATAGAATTACCTCCAGGGTGTAAGGACGTAGGTTGTAAATGAATCTTCAAGATAAGACGTAAGATATATGGAACTGTTGACAAATACAAGGCTAGGTTGGTAGCTAAAGGCTACAAGCAGAAAGAAGGTATAAATTTCTTTAATAGTTATTACCCAGTGTCTATAATTACCTACATTATTAGGATGTTAATGTCTATAGCTTATGTCCATAACCTTGAGATATATCAGATGGATGTAAAGACAACGTTTCTAAATGGTGAATTAAATGAAGAAATTTACATGGAACAACTCGAGGGATTTGTAGTGAAAGGTTGTGAAAACAAAGTGGGTAAACTGATTGAATTTTTTTATAAATTGAAATAAGCACCTAAACAATGGCAAGGAAATTTTGATCATGTGATGATTTCTAGAGGTTTTATAATTAATGAATCTAACAAGTGTGTTTACACTAAACTTGTCAAGGATGTTTGTGTAATTGTATGCTTGTATGTTGATGGTATGCTTATACTAGGTACAAACATGGATTTTATTAATTCCACTAAAAAATTGCTAAATGAGAACTTTAACATGAAATACTTAGACCCCGCTGATGTGATACTAAGGATGAAGATTAGAAATATACAATTGCTATGAGGATTTATCTATTCTGATTTTTTTAAAAGTAAATCATAGAAAAGTTCAGTCAAAAATTCCAGTTGAATGTAGTTGGTCTCCGCCAGACAAACACACCATGATGTTATATTGTGATGGAACGTTAATCAACAATCCAGGAAGAGCAGGAGCGGGATGGGTTCTTAGAGATCATCTTTACAATTGTTTAGGGAGGCTCTGGCTTATTGTTTGGGTACCGAAACAAATTTTATGTCTGAAATAAAGGCCATTATATTTGGCTTGGAATGGGCTCGTGGGTAGGACGTTGAATATATGATGGAATAATTTTAGTTGCGTCAGATTCAAAGAGTGTTGTTCTGGATTTTCAAATTGGCAACCTTCCCTAAAGAGTTATTGGATGATGGAGGAAAATCCAGTTGAGTTACACGTCCATCTCTTTTAAGCATGTTTATCGCGAGATAAACTTTGCTGCCGATGATATATCAAAATATGCCACAAAATTACAAAAATATGAGGTCGTAGATTTTCATGGTAGACCTGATTTCCCCAAATGTTTTGAGTGCCAAATATTAGTTATTTTAGTTTTAAGCAGTTTTTTAAGGGCTTCTTAGCCCTTTTATATTTCTTGTATTTTTATGAGGTCTTCAATATAGTTTTTATGGCTTAGATCTAAAAATAGGGGTGCAGATTAGAAGAAGTTTTAATATGCCGTATAATAGGTATCCTAATGAGTATTTGTTACCATTTGTTGGTCGACGTCTCCCACTACACTGTGTTCCAAGCCATTTTTATCAATACAACAATCTTTGGCCAATTAAAAAAGGAAAAAGAAACACAACCTTTGTTGCACTATATTCTACTGAACCAACATAGAAGAAGGCAACTAATAACGAAAACACTAAACCAGAAAATCTAGTCAAAATATAGACTAAGGTGTTATTTCTAGAATTTTTTAAGCTGGGACCCATATTGTTATAAGAAAAGTGCACCCCTTTAAATCCTAGGGTGGTGGAAGACTCCACATCAACACCTATGGATGGACTAACGTTTTTGGTCCACCTCTAGCAGTGGAGGAGCTATGCTTGGACTAGGGAGGACAATTGTCCTCCCTAGTACTTATGGGAACTGTATATATAAGTTGAATATTTCAGTTAATTTTAACATTTGTCCCCCTTGATTCATCTGAAAGTATAATGAAGCCTGAGGTTATATTAGTAAAAGTAACTAACAATATAGGGATAAGATTGGAATCTCATGGTTATTTGGACCATTATCTTTTTAATATAAATTAGTAGTCGTTTTCGTTCTTTATAATTTTCATTAGAAAAGGGAAAGAGAAAGGGAATGGTGGAAAACAGAGACAAAGCCAGTGGAGGATAAGATAAAAATTTAGGATCTCATATAATTGTTTAAAGCTTTGAAATATTTAAGGTTTGTTGTAATTTACAATTAATAGATTTCATATGATTACAATTATTTACTTAATTCAATACTTAAATTATAATAGTTTATCTTTAATTTAACTTGATTAGGTTTTGGTTTTTCCAAATTGGGGATCTTTTTATCTTTAAGAATAGTATTGACCTAAAATTTCCAAATTGGGAGTTGGTTAGGTTATGGTTTTTCTTAATTAGGGGTTTTAGCATGCAAAGCTAGAAGGTCATTTCAAGGTAACTTTTTTAGTTGATGAAAGCAAGAATCATGTTGATGCAGTGATGATGTTAATATGCCCAATACCATGTTTTCAAATAAATAACAAGAATATGTTCATCTTTAACCTTCTTAAGGATAGTTGAGGATTTGAATTCAAATCTAACTCTTTATTTACAAGATATTAAAGAGTGTTGTAGTGTAGTATATCGTGAGTAGCCCATCATATTTTTCCCAACCATAAAGCAAAGTTGAACATGCCATCCTTGCATCGGACCCTTTATACTGTTGTTCCATAAGTTAATCTATAGTTGCAAAGTTTGTATGCCCTGCCCTCTAAAAAAAAAAAAAATGCAACATTAGATATTGTGAAGTGTTGCGTTGTTATGTGATTTAGTTTTTTAAGCCTGATGAATATATAAATGCTTATTGCTTAGTAATTTTACTTTAAGATACATGTCACAGATATATTAAATGGTGGTTTTAATTAATTACAGGTATAAAGTAGTCATGGAGAGATTTATAAAAGATGTGCGCCAACTGATTTGTCTGATATGTCTTTTCCTTCAAAAACACATGATAGCAACAAGGAAGTTGATCAACCCGCATCGTCTTTGCAAGTGAATACAAGTATAGCAGCAGAACTTGGTATGAGACTCCAGTAGTTAAGCAATCATCTCGTTCAGAGAGAAATGGTAACCATCCAAACGATAAAAGTGAAATTGATTTTGGAAATCTTCTTACAGACCCGGGGCTTCACAAACAAATATCAAAATATCATCCAAATGATCAAGACCAAGTTAGAATGATATATTTGCATATGGATCCTTATCATCCTAGAAATCATATATTTCCCTCTCAAAATAAGGGCAATGACAATACAAGAAGGTTTAATCCTTTGTGGTTCAATGATTATGATTGGTTAGAATATAACATAGCAAAAAATAAAGTATTTTGTCTATATTGTTATTTGTTCAAATTAAAAGGTGTTGATAACTTTTTTAAGGGTGGATTCTCAAGTTGGAAGAGGAAAGAGAGGTTACACAAACATGTAGGCTGTGAAGGAAGTGCTCACAATACATCTAATAACAAATGTGATTCCTTGTTGAACCCAAATCAGCATATTGAGACGGTAATTAAAAAACAATCAAATGAATCCATGAGGCTATATAAAACTCGGTTAGGATGTTCGATTCAGACTGTCTGAATACTTCTACAACAAGGATTATCATTTCGTGGGCATGATGAAGGCGAGGATTCAAGCAACAAAGGTAAATTTCTTGAGATTTTAGAATGACTTGGTGAAAATAATAAGACGCAAATAAAACCATACATCATGGAGAATGCACCAGCAAATTTGAAATTGACTTCTCCGGTTATTCAAAAAGACATTACAAGTGCGATTTTATATGAGATTATCTCGGCAATTATGAGTGATATAGAGGATTCATTATTTTCTATTCTTGTTGACGAGTCAAAAGATATTTATAACAAGGAACAAATGGCTATTGTTTTACGGTATGTGAAAGAAGGAAATGTGATTTTGAGCGTTTTGTTAGAAATTGAGCATGTAACTTCTACCACAGCTCTTTCACTTAAAAAAACAATTGTCAACTTTTTTTCTAGACACGGTTTGTGTATTTCAATATTGCGAGGACAAGGATTTGACAAAGCTAACAACATGCGATATGAGTACAATGGCCTAAAAAAACTTATTTTGGATGAGAATGATTGTGCATAATATATTCATTGTTTTGCACACCAATTACAATTAGCCATTGTAGCTGTTGCAACACGTAACCCAAAAATAAAAAACTTATTTTCTTTAGTTACTTGTGTTACAAATGTTGTTGGAGGATCAACCAAACGCCTTGAGATTCTTAGAAAATTTCAAGGAGCTGAATTATTTGAAGCCCTTATTAACAATGAGATTGAAACTCGGAAAGGCTTAAACCAAGAGACTAATGTAAAACACGCTTCTGATACACGGTGGACTTCATACCATAATACTTTGATGAGCTTGATTTCTTTATATTCTCCTGTAATGGGTGTGCTTAAGGAAGTATCGAAAGACCTAACATCTGACAAGAGGTATGAAGCAATTGGTCTTGTAAAAACAATGAAATTATATAGTTTTATTTTTCATATTCATTTGATGAGAAAAATTATGGGAATCACAAATAACCTTTCAGAAGCACTGCAAAGGAAAGATCAAGATATTGTGAATGCAATGAAATTGGTTAGTATTTGCAAGAAACGCCTCTAAGAAATGAGGGATAAATGTTGGGATTCTTTACCTATTCAAGTTTCTTTATTTTGTGAGCAACATGGTATAAAGGTTATTAATATGGATGATGATAAATTACTTTCAAATAAAGATAGACCAAAACGTAATACTCAGAAGACTATGAACACATATGTATATCGTGTTGAAATATATTATGCCGTTATAGATTTACAACTCAAAGAATTGAATAATCGCTTCATGGAAACAATTACCAAGCTATTTCTTTGTGTGTCTTGTTTGTGTCCGAGTAACTTGTTTGCTTCATTTGATAAGGAAAAATTGATGCGTCTTGCACATTTTTATCCTAGAGATTTTTCTGTAGTTGATCTTGCACGACTTCATAATCAACTAGAAAATTACATTCGAGATATAAGATCAAGTATTGAGTTTTCAGGGGTAAATGGAGTAACAAATCTTGCTAAGAAGATGGTAAAAATAAGGAAAGACAAGATATATCCATTGATTTATTTACTTTTAACTTTAGCATTGATCTTACCGGTTGCTACGGCTAGTGTTCAAAGACTTGTTTCAGCTATGAAAATATTGAAGACTCATTACATAATCAGATTGGGGACAAATGGTTGAATGATTGTTTACTTACATATGCAGAAAAGATAATTCTCAATCTCATTGCTGATAAAAAGATTATACAACGGTTTCATAAAATGAAAAATCGTAAAGGTCGACTTTGAAGACAACTGTAATTGCCTGAAATATAACAGAAAAATTATATATATATATATACAAAATATAATAAAAAAATAAATATAGTAATATAATAAAAAAATTATATATCTAATTAGATCTCTTGTGTATAAGTTATTTGCTTTTATAACCGTGTGTTGGGAATTTTTTTTTTGCCCCCCCGCGTAGCAAATCTTTGGCTCCGCCACTGACCTCTGTAGCTTCCAACTAATAAAGATCCTGCATTTTAAATCTTTATTCCTGAATGACTAAACCAAAAACGACAAGGGAAGCGAACGCCTCAATCTGTCTCTTTCTCTTTGAACCAAATTATATTAGCAGCCAAACTTTCCACCAACTTTCCGACAACCAAAAGCCATTTCAAAATAGTAACACTTTGCTTTCTTCGCCCGTCGACGGTCTTATTTAAACGCTCACCATTTTTATAAAAATAATCGTTAATCCCTAAACTAACCTTCTCTCTTCTTCAACCTCTGTCTCTCTAACATCTCTGCGCAATTATGGCAGCCCTAACATCCTCATCTCTCACCTCAATAAAAACCTTTCTTTCATCAAAACTTCCATCAATTTCTCAATCTTCATCATCTTCTTCTTTTCCTTGTCAAAAATCGCGATCTTTATCTGTTAGATGTGCAGCAACTACTGCTCCATCATCATCTGTAAAAGCTTCAAATAAAGAGTTCGCTGTGAAATCTATTAAAGCTAGACAGATTATTGATAGTAGAGGTAATCCTACTGTTGAAGTTGATCTGGTAACTGATAATCTTTATCGATCTGCTGTACCTAGTGGAGCTTCTACTGGGATCTATGAAGCTTTAGAACTTAGAGATGGTGATAAAAATGTTTATGGTGGTAAAGGTGTTCTTAAGGCTGTCAAGAATATCAATGAGTTATTGGCTCCTAAATTGATTGGTGTTGATATCAGGTTCATCTTTATAACCTAATTCATTTGCTTCTTAATCTCGTATACTTGGGAATATTACCTATTTCGGTTATTAAGTCCCTTACGTTGTTAAATATTAGGATTTGGTGTTTGGCGTTTTACCGAAACTGATTTCTTCAATGTGGGGTTGATTACTTGATGTTGATACTCGGATCAACTTAGATTTCATTTGTTCATGTTATACTTATATTTTCCTTGTCAATATTTGCTTACTTTCGAGCATCAAAAGTAGCGTAGGGTTAGAACAACCTCTAGAATTCAATCATGGATAGTAGTGTTTGGGTGTGGCTTACATTCATTGGATTCTAATATTAATGTCATATGTTTGTCTTTCCTTCTTTACCTTTGTGATTAGGCATCAAGCTGATGTGGATGCCATCATGCTAGAGTTTGATGGAACTCCAAATAAATCTAAATTGGGGGCTAATGCCATTCTTGGAGTTTCTCTGAGTGTATGTAGAGCTGGTGCTGGAGCAAAGGGAGTTCCTTTGTACAGACATATTCAGGAAATTTCTGGAACCAAGGAGCTTGTTATGCCAGTTCCAGCTTTCAATGTGATTAATGGTGG
This sequence comes from Papaver californicum, assembly GCA_023531435.1. Classification (NCBI taxonomy): domain Eukaryota; kingdom Viridiplantae; phylum Streptophyta; class Magnoliopsida; order Ranunculales; family Papaveraceae; genus Papaver; species Papaver californicum. The sequence goes on from JAJJMC010005141.1 coordinate 7,494,567, forward strand.
AAGCCATGCTGGCAATAATCTAGCTATGCAAGAGTTCATGATATTACCTGTAGGTGCTACTTCATTTGCCGAAGCACTTTGCATGGGTAGTGAAGGTTAGTACAACACTCCCCTCTCTATATATTCTTCTTTCTTTGTTTTCTCTTTTAGCATATCTTACCATTGTTATTACTCTTCTCTTTTCATTTTCTTTGGAAACTTTTTCTCATCCATAATGAAATTGTATTTCATTGCCATGGACTCCTTAGTTGGAGATAATCATCTCGTTAGTCCATTGTGTTTTCCAGCTTTTCTTTCTTTCTGTTTCTATTGCGTTAGCGCAATTATTTCTGACACATTACCGAACCATTTATCCAACCCTTTTACTGCCACCTCTAATTTTACTCCAGTTTGGCTACACATATTCATCGATGTAAACTGAATTTGTGAGTAATTATTATAAGGCAAGAGAAATCTTCGCTGCAATACATAGCTACAACAGCAGAGGATCAAGTTATGTTATATTTGATGGGTAAATGAAGTTTGCTTCTTGTACTTTACGGTAAACGATGATATGCCAGTTTCTGATAATTGTTACTTCATCGGGTATATGCAATGTTAAGGGTAGATTGTTTTAGATGCATTCATCTTTTTCGTATGTGACCATGCTTTTGCATTTATCTGTTTATGACGGTGAAGACTGAAGTACTCTTAAAATAACTTTTGAAATTGTGCATCCGTGAGCAGTTTATCACATCTTGAAGGGCATTATCAAGGCGAAATATGGGCAAGATGCATGCAATGTTGGGGATGAAGGAGGATTTGCTCCAAATGTTCAGGATAACAGAGAGGGACTGGTCTTGCTCATCGATGCAATTGAAAAGGCTGGATACACAGGAAAGGTAGAAATTCCGATTTTTATCATTTTCTTATAGTCTTGTGATTTTCTCTTGCAAATTCTAATAAAAATTCTGAAAAAAGTAAACTAATAAATTGATAATTCAGATCAAGATAGGAATGGATGTTGCTGCTTCAGAGTTCTTAACGAAGGACGGGAAATATGATTTAAACTTCAAGAAGCAGCCAAATGATGGAGCTCATGTGCTCGCAGCACAGAGTCTTCGTGACCTTTACAAAGAGTTCATCAGAGATTTCCCAATTGTGTCCATTGAAGATCCCTTTGACCAAGATGACTGGAGCTCATGGTGCTCTATACAGTCTTCAGTTGATATCCAAATTGTTGGAGACGATCTGTTGGTCACAAATCCGAAGAAAATTGCTGAAGCAATTGAGAAAAAGGCTTGCAATGCCTTGCTGCTGAAGGCAAGTGATTATAAATCTTCCTCTGCTGTAGGAAATCTGCACTGAAATTTGTCATGCTAATCCTTGTTTTCTTTTCTTTTGTGTTTCTCTTGTTCATGCACTAACATCTTTTAGTACGCATCCCTGGCAATCCAGCAGAGACTTCTTTTATTTACTAATGCATTTAGATCTGGAGTTATCTGATCTGCCTTAATTAGGGTCATGTATCTCGTAACTTACCTCCCAACTCTAGGGCTATCTGATCTTCCTTATTAGGGTCATTTATCTCATAACCTACCTCCCCAAGTGGACATGTCATTATTTAGACTAAGTGCACCACATCTGACACAGATCGATTTTTCTGGGACTCTAAGGGTCATATTCAAACCCAAGAACTGAAATTATAAATGATTATTTACTATCCAGAAGTGGTATACTCTGGATTGGTGTTGTCATCTGCTTGGGGACCTTATGTGCGACCACTGACGTTGCTCAAGATTGGTCAGTTAGGAGTGACTACGCCATTATGAACAAACTATAGAATGAGAGAAGTGGAGGATGAAGATATGTTTTAGTTCTTGTGTACAATTGAAAATCGTGCCCAGTGCACTGAGTTGCAATGGACTCGTTATACTAGGAAAAACAGTGATTATAGTTAATGAGCATGCACTTTCTAGTAGTCATTCCTGATTCTGCTGGGATCCACTTCTGGAGTGATATTTATAATTATTTTCTACATGAGGTCAGATTTGGTTGTTAGGGCTGATGTTCATTTCATTACAACTCCTTGTTTGGATCCATCGCAGGTTAATCAGATTGGCACGGTTACTGAATCCATTAAAGCAGCAGTTGACTCTAAAGCTGCAGGATGGGGTGTGATGGTTAGCCACCGGAGTGGTGAGACCGAGGATAACTTCATTGCAGATCTCTCTGTTGGTTTGGCAAGTGGACAGGTTTGTCATTAACTTCTGCTGAATCTCTGAGATACGTCACCTCAAACTTTCTATTGCTAATGTTCTGGAGCTCACTTTCTTATATTGCTTTTACAGATCAAAACAGGAGCTCCCTGCAGAAGCGAACGATTAGCCAAGTATAATCAGGTAATGCATTTTCTGTTCCTGGTTCTTCATTAGCTTGCTTAGAATAGCAAAAACCTTGACACCTTAGAATTGTGGACCACTAATTCTGACACTGCCATATCAGTGTAACTTACAAACCTTTTTGTTTCCGTTGTTGGTCTTTATTTAATGTAGCTTCTGCGCATTGAAGAGGAACTCGGCAATGTGCGTTATGCCGGTGAAGCTTTCAGATCTCCATAGAGTTAACTGGATAATTCAAACCATCTTTGTGGAAATAAGGTATTGGATAAGATTTTCCAAATGTGTGGGCAAACTGAGTGTAGAATGGAATCAAGGCCACCAGTATCAAGAATGAATGTACTAGGCATAGCAACAAGAACTAGAGAAACTATTTCTCCAATTTATTGGTTTATTTTGCCTGTAGACGTGTAATTTCACCTTTGATAAGTGAGAATGTATTTGCGTTTTCTCTGGAACTTATGTTACCCTTGACTGGGAGGTCTGCTGTTCCACCGGGACATTTTAATGTTTACATGGTGTCATACTGCTATTTGGTGTTCTTATCTCAGATGATTTAGACATCTAGTACATTGTCACTGTCTCAGGTCAATATATGTGTGTAGTATTGAAATTGGGCAAGGACAAGAAAATTGGTCTGAAGCATCCGCCAATGCTGGTAGATCTGAGCATGTAAGTACAAGGTGCCTGTGGAAGTGCTCCGAGCTGTGCGCTACACTATCAAATTGTACCTTTTAGTCTGCAGTTTGTGGTTGACGCTGGATTACGGAATATATCAATTAGTTGTGCCCCTAGTGGACGAGTATAGTCTTGTGAGGGTTGACAGAAGATCTAGCCATAACTATACTCGTGAGGGTTTACAGAAGATCTAGCCATAAAATCTAGACCGGTGGTTGCCTTAATCCTCAGCTCCTTCCGCGGGAGAATCGCGAGGTGTAAGTTCCTGATTAATCTTCGAACAGTTGTTCTTGATGATTAGGTAGAATTCATAAACTCTAAATTCTCTACCGGTCTTCTTCCAAGTTCCTCCTGCATAAAGTTATATTTATGAATTAGTTTAGTGATTTAATGGAAGAATAATATTATAAGATATTGTTAAAGCATATTAATATTACAGTGATTTCAACCGTCATTCGAGGAGCTCTCGTTCTATAAAATGTAGGGCTGTACATGATAACGGGTTTTCGTAGAACCCGAGCCGAACCGTTTAGGGCGAACCCGAGCCGAACCGTTTAGTAATGGAAGGGTTTTGATAAAAAATTTGAAAACCGATAGTAACGGTTTTGGTTTGTGCTCAAAACCGAACCGAACTACCATGGAAAACCAAAAATTAATGACCGTTGATATAAATTTTAGTATATTTGATAGATTAAATCTACACCTTCCAATCACCCTATATATAAGCATCACCTAAACCTAATTCTCATTTCTTCCTCTTCTTCACTTCGACAGCAGCCACCTCCCACCTTCTTCTTCTTCTCCATGGATGCTCCAGTGCTTCTTCATCTCTGAGTTATTTCCATTTCAATCCACTTCACTCCTCATTTTATTTTTCTTCTTACTGAAACACCAAATGAACCCAAAAACCTTACCTGCAACTACGTTCTCTTTAACTTAAATTCATGGATCTGCATTAATAGAGAAGAAATCAACTCAAAAAACAACTAAAAAGGAAGAGAAGAAAAACGGAACGGAGAAATGTCTGATCAAAGCTATAGTTTTGCTACAAAAGTTAGAAACATGAGACGACATGGATGGCAACGCCCTCTTCATTCATTACAGGTAAAACCCACTTGCCCCAGATCCTATATTTTCTTGATAATTTCAGTTTCTGTAATAACCCCATTTGAGAAAATTTATGTGGTCTTTGTATATGGAAATAAATGTGATTTATTAGTTGAAATACATTGACGGTAAACCTATTTTGTGAATCTGTGCTTGAAATATGAAAACTTTATTAGCTGAATTAGTTCTAATTGAGATTAAGACCCCCATTAGCTGATACCTAATTGAATGATGGAAGGGGAAGCATCACTTTTAAACAGGGGGCAATTGCCACAATGGCTTGAAATCACTGTATTGATACTTAAACATCCAAGGTTTAAGCTCATCATTATGTGTATTCGTGTGCATGTGTGGTTGGAACCTAATTGTCTGTGGAAATTGAAATAGAAATGGTGGTGTTTGTGTTTGTGCTGGAGGTGGTTGTTGTAGTGGTATCACTGGAGGTGTTGGAGGTGGTTGTGTTGTTGCTGGAGGTGGTTGTGGTTGTTCTGGTTGTGGTGGTGCATGCCTCGAGGCACTGCATCAATCTTTAGAAGTGAAAATAAGCTCAAACCATAATGTTGTATCATATGTAACAGTATCTCAAATTCTTAAACCCTTTTGTCTTTCTACCGTGTATTGGAACTAATCACAATTTTTGTTTTATTGTTGGAAATATTGTAGATAGTGGGGATTGTAATTTTCAGTTTTCTAGTCGTCACATTTTACGTGTTTTGGGGATTTTTCTTGGACATAAGACTCTTGAGATCACGATAACTAGTGTTTTCTCCGTTGTGTTATGTATCCTAATTAATTGCTGATGAGATTAAATATAACCACTTGAATTTCGCCTCTGATCGTCTTTGATAATTTCAGTGGTTGAACAATTGTATATGAAAGAAGAACTACACCACATTCTTTCTTCTAATGGTTTTCGTCTTGTTGATGGTAGTGGCTATATCATTCTCTCGCTTCTTCAAGTTCAAGATAGATCTTTGGCTTATAATATTGTTCTTTTCTACTCAATGCAGCTTATTAGAGAAGGGGGAACTGCCATTGCAATTTTTGTAAGATGTTTTACAGATAAGAAGGCATTGAGGCGGAGCTAGAGAAAATACTTTATCTAGAGTTCCCAAGAAGAGTTCTTGCAGCAATATCGGTAATGGTTTCTGATTATTCCTTTGTTATACAATTAAAATTCCTCTACATCACTTAGGATGTGAAAGTGTTATGAATAAGAAATTTCAGTTATTAGTCTTATTGTTAATAACTAATAAGTGAATGACATTGTACCGACACAGGTGTTTTTGGTTCTGTTGACTGCATATGGTTCTGCAGCTTATCTATCATAATTGACGGGGAACCCAATCCATCATCAATAAACAAGAAGCCTGGCTTCCGAGCAAACATTGACCCATGGAAACTGATAAAAATAAGCAGTGAGAAAGCTCTAATAGCAGCAGAGAAGACCAGAGAAAGGATCATGGAACGAAAGAGCTCGAGTCATTAAAGCCACTACCACTGGAAATGAAAAGTGGACCCTTAATGATGAACCCAGAGAAGAAGAACATAGAAAGTACAAATTCAGGAATAACACCTCTTCTTACTAAAGGGTGGTTCCCAGGATCTCCAGGGTTGTCCCTGATGTTGTTTTAAATTCCCAATTGTTGAAGCTTATGAAGTATGAATGTGAGAAATGAATGTCTGTTTTTTTATTTTTTATTTTCTATTTGTATTGTCAATTTCAGGAAACTGACAGAAATAGTCGTTAACCGAAACCGGACGAGATAGAACCGTTTAAAAACCGAACCGACGGTTAAAGGTTCGGTTTTGGTAAGTATTTTGGCAAACCGGCTATACCTGTTTCGGTTTTGGTTGACCAGAAATCGAACCGAAACTGGCCATGAACACCCCTAATAAAATGGTTGTCGAATATCTATGTATATTCTTACTACCTTTTTAAGGACACCAACCTTTTTTTGTATAACCTGCTTAGTTCTTTGATGAACATGCACAAAGACTTGAATATAATTGTTGTACACCTGCTCCCAAAAGTCATTAGCCGTAACTAAGTGACGCATAACATCAGGTTGAAGTGCAGCATTCACCAAGCTCTGGTGATTGCTACATCTTCTTCTACAGAATACAAAGCCATACTTATGAAGAAAATCTCTGAAACCTTTAGAGTGGATGCAAAGAGGATTTTAGAGGAGATACAAAAGGATAAATATTTTTCGGATTTTGATGTGTGTTATTTGGCGGAGAGATCCTTTTCCATTATACTCCTTTCCTTCATTTCCGCAATGAGACGAATTTGTTTTTGTTGCATGATATCAAATTTTGAAAAATTGGTTGGTGGTTGATGAGGTTCGTTGCTATTCGTGGTTCTTTAAAATATTCAATAAGTTTAGAACCGGCGTCGCTCATGAGTGATTCTTGTGATGATGGTGTAGGGAAGTGCTTGACTTAGAGACCATTTTCTTGGATACATGCTTTTTAGGCTGAGCCCTTGACTTGCGTTTATCGGTATATTGCTCGGTAGTAGTTGGAGTTCCTTCTGGAATAGGGATGTCATAAGGAATGTTACACCAGATTGGAAATAGATTTCTAAATTGTGCTTGAGGAACTTGGCTTAATGATCACGTCTTCATTTTGATGCTCTGTTACATTTTGAATGTCTTTCAGCAGTTGATATTCTGAATCGCGACTAAAACTTTTGTTGGTTTCATTGTAATATTGAGTTCTCGCCATTAGATACTGCATTAACGTAAATGATGCGTAATTAGTAGGAAAAAAAAATACAGACAAAAACTAATTCAAACAATTGTTGTAAAACTAGTTAAGATAACTTACCCGGTTAATTTCATCCAAGTCCTGATGATTTGTGTTAACATTAGCAAGACATTCAGAAAATTTATCCACTTCAACCTTGATAATGCTAAATCTACTTCGAATACCAATTAGAGTACGCTTGTGAGGATTTCCACCAGAAGCTTGTACAAATCTTTCCATAAATTTCTCCCAAAACAAACCCATATCCGAACAGTAAGTTCCTTCTTTCTTTAGTTTACAAAATGCAGTAACAAGATGCATGTCTTCTGCAGAAGAGTTTCTTTCTCGAAATTTTTTCCAAAAACTTTTGAGAAAGTTAAAAGAAATAGATTTGATAAATGGGAAATCAAGTTAAAAGAAATAGCTTTGGTGTGATTTGAGAAGAAAAAGAGGTTGCTACATTATAGAGAAATTTTCTCTATATTTAAAAATTATATTTGTTGGGATCCGAGGGTGTAAAATATAGAGCCGTTAATAGTAATGGATCGCCAAGATCGGGTGTGAGAGAGGTTTAAGAAAAAAATAAGGTCAAACAAATAATCATCCTGGGAATATTGTGACGGAAACCAATATCCGTTCCACGTCAAAAAGGGATACTTAATATCTGTAAAGTAGTTTTTTTTTACGGATACTAGTATCCATCTTTTATTTCTTAGCTATTGTTAGGATTAGATGTATGTACTTTATTAGTTAAGCTAAAGCTTTAAACCATATTATAACTTAGAAATAACCCATAGCTTTAGCTATAACTTGGCTAAAGCTAAAAGAAAACACTACCCATAGTGCTTGGCCTTAGAGGACTAACAATTAAATAGTGACACAGAAGAACTTTAGACAGAATCTCAACTAAAAGATAAAGAGAACAAATTTTCTGTTTATGCCTTTACATTATCATTCATAGAACATTCAAAAGTTCAAAAAAAGAAATAGTAGTAGTAGAAGAAGGGCTCCAACAGATTACATAAGTCTAATTAACGAGAATGTTATAAACATAATAGATGAAATCAACATGAATTTTGTCCTGATTCCATTTTGAAGAAAGGAAAGATCTTCTATTATGCATATAGTTCCTCTTGACAGCCGATAAACATTTCAAAAACAAATTCTATCCTATTCTCAAGATCTAATGCAATGTTTTCCATGTTTCTTGCAAACAGTTCTTGCACCAGTTGAATGATTCTTGAAAATCCATTTCCAAATTTTCAAGCTTTTTCTGCACTTATTAATTTCTTTTTCGTTAACTGTAATTCTACATGAACTTCCATTACTGAAAATTCTTTCTCCTCTCAAATAACTAAATGAATCAGATTCATGTCCTGAGAAATTACTATCTTTAGAAACTCTGAAGCCTGATTCTGTCTCAAAACGATGACTATTTTTCAGACAAGAGAATTCAGTTTTTGACTCTGATGAAAACCCAAGCTTTAAATCAATAAAGCCAGAGTCGTGATCCAAATCCCCATTAAATTCCATGACTCTATCATTCTTAAACCCTGTAAATGCCACACTTTCTGAAATCTGTGATGAAATATTATCATTCTTCATTGAACTCCCGGAACCACTTTCTGATTCTACACCAATATTCTTTCCAGCACTAGAACCATCTAAAATAGACCCAACACCATGAATGAACCCTCGTTTTCTGTTTGCTGACTCTGTATCTCCAGCTCTTTTTGAATCGGGCATTCCTCCAACAGTTGAACCGTTTTCTGAAGCATCAAAACCACCTCTAAAACCACAAAGAGATCTAGACCTTGGAACACTACCCACATTATGAAAAACCCACATCTCACTTTTCTCATCAAACCCGCCTCCAGTAACACTAGCACCCTCTCTAAACTCAACACCATTACTTCCCTTTTCTCCTTTCTTCCTAAACAATCTTCCAAATCTCCAAAACCCATTTCTCTTAACATCAACGCAATTACTACTACTTCTTTTAAGAATAACTGTTGACGATTCTGATCGAATTGGGTTATTTATATTGATATTTCCTGTTGAATGTGGGATATGGTTATTAATATCCAGTTCTTTTTCATTCTCTATCAAGAATGAAATTCTTCCAACGCTACCAACTTCTGCACTAGTATACGAAGATGAGATATCAGAGCAAGAACAAGAAGAGAGACGTTGTTCTCCACAATCAGAACAAACGAGTTTTATAAGTCTATCTTTAAGACAGTAAGCACAAATTCCTCCTGCTGAAGATGAAGATGGGTGTTTTTTACATGGAAGATCTGAATAAGAAGAGTAATCTGTTGTGAACCAATTACTACTACTAGCTACTGCTACTGCCACTGCCACTGCCTTTCCTCCGTCTTTCATTTTTTGATACTTCGTCTTTCTCTTCTTTATGTTCTTCTGTTTTTGGTTCCTTCCCTAATACTGAACTTTTGAGCTGATGAGGATATTAGACAGAGAGTCTGCAATGGAGTTTCTAGAGAGAGAGAGACAATGTAGAACACCAGGCAGAACTTGATGAGTTTAGATGTCAAAGATCTTAGAGAAATAAAAAGTTAGAGAGAAGCGTCACTTTTACGTTAATAAGAAAAAACACAGTGATGATTGAAGGAGGGTGTGATGCAATAAAAAAGAAAACACCACTGTCTGCAGGTAAAGGGAAGTATTATGGTATCTGTGGTCTGTGGAAATTGAGTGAAGTGTTGTACAAACAAAAAACTTCGATATCGACTATCTTAACAATGTATTTATTTCCGTTATTACTACCTCAACAACTACTGCGCATAGAGTTACAGACCCACGGGCCACTACTATATAATACTACTACGCATAGAGTTATAGACCCATGGGCCCCTACAATGTCGCTTATTTATAAAAATTAGTTTTTATTTTTAGCAGTTGCAGATTCATGGGCAGCGGCGGAATCAGGTTTTAGTATTAGGGTTAATTATTTTTTATAAACTAATTAAATTAAATTCTAAAAATCTGAAAACTAAGGGATTAAACTCTAAAACATATAAGATTAAATATGAAATATTAAAAAACTAAAGGATTAATTATATATTTCAGAAATGTTGAAGGGGGTTAGAGCAAGATCTAATCCACTTCTAGTTCAACCAGTTTCCACTGACCATTATAATATATTTATTTCTAAATGATTCTATCATTTTTTTTTTTAATATTTTTTAAGGACACAAATAATAATATATACTGATTTTTATAAAAAGTTTATACTTTTATATACCGGTCGCTATCCAACTATGCATATATGCCCGGTTCTTGCTTAAATATATTGGAAAAAAATTGTATACCCAAGTGAGAGAAATAGCTGGCCAGTTTGCCCATTACTCATTCAAATGAGTACGACTAATGTCCGAAAATGAGAATGCATCATTTGGATCAGTGGTGTATCATATTCGATTAAATTGATGTTTATTTGGTCTAATTTTATATTTAAACGGGAGTTGGAGGGTGCCCAACTGGTCTAAAATTTTTATGTATAAAAATACTAGCAAGGCATATACAGGGAGTTGATAACAAAAATATATCATTTGGTAAGTTAAATAGTGCATCATTTGAGTTTGTCCCGAACAAAATTGAAAATGAAGCGGCATGCGCAATTATCTTTGGATCTTTCTTCGGGATCCTTCGGTAAGTTAACGGTTGCTCTAAACATATGAAAGGAAAGAATTAGTATTTAAGTCAGGTGGTGTCGAGTTTTAAATAAGGGTCATCCGTTAACTTTGTGGATGTAATTGGGAGATACTTATATATGATTGGGTATAGTGAGACATATGATAATTTTATCTTCTTTACATTATAAAATAAGGTAGTAGTTTCTTTATCTTATTAGGAAGAATAAACCCGACATTTTTTAGCACGATCTAAAAAAAAATCTGGATCGACTAATAAAATAAAATAATTGAGAAGTAATATCAACACACCTTTTATCCATATATTTTCTTTAATAGCTAATCTACCCTTATTTAATCAGTGTTAATATAACTTAATTAGTTAAATAATTTTGGTTAATTAGTTAATTAATGTTGGTTATAGTTAGTGTTAGAAAAATATTTGAGTTATAGTTTTAGAAAAGAAATAAAGAGTGTGTTAGAGAGGAAGAAGAAGAAGAAGAAGTTTGGGGTAATCAGATTTTACCTAAAATCAATAACAAACATGGATGAGTATGAGGAAGAAGGTGAGAAACATCATGAAGAGCATATTATTGAAGGTTTAATAACGTTTAGAGATGACGATTTAGGATATATGTTGGATGATCCAAATTTTGGTGCGGAAGAAACCTAGACGGCGATTTAGCGAGAAAAAACGATGAATCACATCAAAATGAAGATAATAATGCATCAAAAAATCATGTATTGTGTTAAGAAGCTCAAAAACACACTTTGTATGCGTTTATATGTGATCGATAACAAAAAAAATTCATTTTTGCGTGCATTTAATGTCATGGACGTCCCAGAATCGGTAGATAATGGAGTACCATATCTACCGATTACACACTACTGTGCCAAAATTATGGTATAATCGGTAGTCTCGTGAAGATTACTTACTACCGATATACAAAATCCCCAAATTGAATTTTGTTCGAATTTCTGTTTGCATAATCGGTAGTTTAGGAATACTTATTATCTACCGATTATGTTTGTCGCCCCAAAAATGAATTTCTCCAAACCTATAAATTTTATATTTTGCTAACTTTATAATCAGTAGTATATGGTATATCGTTATCTACCGATTATATTGTAATCGGTTGTTGTTTAACAAATTAAACCTCCGATTATACTTGTTTTTGTGTACAAAATTTGTCTTGATTTCTTTCGATAATCGGTAGTACGGGAACATAATTAACTATTGATTAGTGTTAATCGATAGTAAGGGGATATAATTAACTACCGATTGTCAATAATCGGTAGTAAGGGAACATAATTATCTACCGATTATTGTTGTCTAACTCATTGCTATTTTATATAGATTATTGAATGGGTTAATCATGTTTCATACGAGGCTCCTGATACTTCCCTACACTATGTAAATAATTTGGTATACTACCTACCCACTCTTTCCTTGTTATAAGAATGTATGTTACATGGTTAGGCTTATGATATTTGTTTTGTGATATGCGCATTAAGACATTTGGAAGTAAGCCGGAGGCAAAGGAATGGCTTATCAACAAGGCAAACGAGAAGATGTGCGTTGTGGTTCAGAACAATTGCGTGAGAGTTGATCGATTTGAAATGATTTGTGAGAGGTGGCGAGCGAAAGAGTCACGTGGGAAAGGATTGTAAATACGTAAAGAAGACGGAGAGGAAATACCGAGGTAATTCAAAGAATATTGAATATCCATTTAAGATTATCTTCAGTAAGCCCGATGGTAAGGAAGGTAAAGTATGGAAAATGTTTAGAGTTGCTAATGGTCGTCACAACCACGAAGATCCAAAAAGTCTTGTTGGGCACGTAATGGTTGCCAAGTTAAAACCAAAGGAAATGGAGACGGTGAAGTCTATGAGGACCGTAATGAAAGCGAGTGCAATCCTATCTAAGATAAAGGCGGACAACCCCAATAACTTGTCTTCGTTGTCTACAATTAAGTCGGCGCTAGCAACGATCAAAAGGACGGAATGAGATGGTCGAATGGTTATGCAACAATCAGAGTGGTTAGCCGAGAAACACAATTACACGTTGAGAAAAGAAGAAATGGATGGTAAGGTGATTCGTATCTTCTTGGCACATCCAAAGATGATCCAATTGGCTCAATGCTTTCATCAAATTTTGTTGATAGATGCTACTTACAATACAAACAGGTACAACATGTCGTTGTTGAACATTGCTTGCCACACTTCGGACAAATGCACATTTACGGTGGCGTGGGGTTTAATGGATGCTGAGAACGATGTGAGTTTCATTTGGATGTTGCAAACATTAAAGCCGACTTATAATGGCAATCATTTTCCAAGGGTTATTGTAACGGATAACGATCAAGCCCTGATGAATGCAATAAAGATAGTGTTTCCGGAAGCCCATAATTTGCTTTGTACGTGGCATATTCAATGCAACATCAAATCCAATTGCAGACATCGTATCCAAGCTAAAAAACGAAACAAAGGTACCAAGAGGTCGAAGGAAGAGGATGAACGTATTAGTAAACTAATCGTGGAAGAACGAGAAGAAGAGAAAAGGTTAGCTGATGAAAAGTGGATCGAGGATGAAATAAAGTGGTCTTTATTTCTAAAAGCATGGGATAAGCTAGCTTGATCGATGATAGAGGAAGTTTATGAATACAACTTGAAGAACTTTGAGGATGAATAGGGCAAGAACTATCCCAAACCAGTTAAGTATTGGAAAACACAATGGTTGGGACCGCATAAGGATAAGTTTGTGTTTGCATGGACATATGAATATCAGAACTTCAAGAACGAGGCAACAAGCATTGCAGAGGGGTCCCATGGCCGATTAAAGAAAATACTAGTCGGTAGTCAAAATAGGGTTGTGTCGGTCCAAGAAGCAATCCATGAGTTCACCAATCGTGATCTCACTAAGATTTACGGCTCAATGGAAAAAAGTCGGCATAGATTCCCGTTGGCACATTTAAAACATAAAAATCTTCTAAGGGGTATATTTTACAAAGTTTCTGGTGGGCAATAAATTTCATGATACAACAATTGGAGATGTACAAAGATCACGATGATGAGACTACGGTTTGCAATTGCAAGACGATGATAGGTATTGGACTCCCGTGTCGTCACATGCTTGGTAGGTATACTGAAGTGATTGACATTAATGATATTCATCCCTTTTGGAAGCAATTATAAACACCCCGGTGGTTGATGGTGCGTCGTTCGTGGAGACGGAAATGTTTGCACGAATACTCGAGCGTTACTCTACGTCAAATGAGACAAAAAAGAAAATATTGATGCACCATTTAGAGGAAGCCCTTCACCCCTATATAAAGGTTATTGAAGAACCGATGAAATGAAAGGCGATGGGTAGGACGAATACCAAAAAGCCAAGGTCAATTCAAAGAAAAGAGTTGAAGGAATGATAATCTAGTCAATGAGAGCTTTCTAGGCATGAGCATACTGAAGTTGAGTATCGAGATATACCGGCTCTAAGGAAAATGGGTCGTCAAAGGAAGGATCAAGGTGGATCAATCTCACGACAAGTCAAACCTAAGGTCTCTACGATTCCTTCTCAAGTAAGTCAAACCCAACCTATACACGGAAGACCAAATCGAGGTACGTATACAATATACGATGAGTATTTGGAACAACTCCTTATACTCAGTATACCATTTATTTTTTCCACCGACGATGTCGATGGGGATGGAAACTGTGGTCTTCACGTCTTCGAAATAAATAAGAGACTTTAGTGAGACAGTTACCGAGAATATCACCCAATGACAATATTTAAGAAATAAGATGGCCGCCCAACTATTGGAGGATAAGGAATTCTATATTGAAATGATGAGAGAAGGATATATACATGTTAGAGAACAAGAGTTCAAAGAGTTATATACTCGTGTAAAATGCCAAAACGGATTGAAGACAATCGGATCCAAGTATTGGAAGGTAATGCCGAAATATGGGTATCTTTTAGCGGATGTATTGAACTGCGTGGTACATTATTTATGTCCTCCTTTCTTAGGAGTGGGTGTTTCATTTACACCCACAAGGACGGTTTGTGATGAGTCGGTCAAGGATAGACGAATTATTATGGCTTGGGTTAATAGCAATCATTTTATCGGTTTAAGGTTAACAGAAGATTGTCCATTACCTCCATTGAGTACGTGATCGGATTACTTCCCAACTAACCATTGCAAGGAGTGGTTGAAACAATACGAGTCCAACATGGAGCGCTGGGATCGTTTAACAAACTTTGTCAAAGATCCAATTGATTTGACCGAGGATGGTGAGTACTTTAGTTGATCATGTGATTTTGAACATATATTTTGAACATTGGGTATAAAAAAATATTAATGCAATGTTTTGTGATCGTTAAAAAAATTTTGATTTTTGCATGCATTTAATGCAATGGACGTCCCAGAATCGGTAGATAATGGAGTACCATATCTACCGATTACAAACGAATATGCCAAAATTAGAGTATAATCGGTAGTATCGTGAAAATGATTACTACCGATTAAACAATCGGTAGTGGGTGAAAATTTATATCTATCGATTTAGAATCGTTAATTTGTAAAATCACATATCTACCGATTGTGATTGTAGCCAGAATTGAATTAAACTTAAAAATTTTACACTTTGTAATCGGTAGTTTAAAGATCAAATTTATCTACCGATTCCATTGTAATCGGTTGTTTTTTAACAAATTAATCCTCTGATTATACTTGTTTTGTGTACAGAACTTGTCTTGCTATAATCGGTAGTACGGGAACATTATTAACTACCGATTGTTCTCAAAAACCCATAATCGGTAGAAAGTATAAAAACTTATCTACCGATTTTACTGAATTATAACCGATTTTGTACCCTATTTGGCAGGAATAAAGGGTCGTTTGAACAGTGTACGAACATTTAAAAAAAAACATAGTCGTTACACTAGCCTTTGGGTGTTTATTGTATATAAAAGGAACTCTTCTCTCAACAAAAAACCCCACAATCAAACTAACTCATTTTTCTTCATCTTCTCAAAAAACCTCACACTTCTCAAACATGGATACTAGCTGGTCCACCAAGGAAGATGTTGCAGCTGTTCGGGCGTGGGTGGTTACCACGAAGCATGACTCTCATCTAAAAATTAACTCTTCTCAAACCGTAGAATCTTTTTGGAATCGGGTTTTCCAAGTTTTTGTGGGTTTAGATGGCAATGGAGGTGGAAGAACATGGAATGTGGTCAGGGATAGATTTGAACAACTCTATGATCGTCGTGATTGTTTTAGAACTGATTTGTACAATGCCAAGTTCAGTTTCCCTGAGCTTGACATCAATGAATATGTAAGTACATCTCAAATAAATGTTAATCAAATCAATTATGATCTTAATATAATACTAACAAATTGTTCATTACTTTTTTCAGACTCCTCATGCTCTTAAGGATTATAGGGATATGTATGGCAGAGAGTTCACGCATTTTGCATGCTATGATGTATTGAAAGAAAATGACAAGTATTTTGATTACGAGTATTTCGATGACGACTATTGGTAAATTAGGCATCAAAACTAATCAAGTGTAATGTTATGATCAACTTTATGTATTTAAATTTAATGAAAGAAGCCAAAGAACTTTATTTAGGTAGAACTTCTGTGATTCATATTCTGTCTTGGAGAATACCCTTCACCTTAAGCGGCGTGGACGAACCTTAAACGAGTTGAATCTGTCCATCACCTTAAGGATATTGAAATGAGCTTCGTAACGGTAATTTGATCGTTTCTATCGTCGTCATTCCTAAAGAGATATCGCTATAACTTCATCATTAGTTTCACCCCTCAAACGTTATCGATTGAGAAGATAAGTTAAACTCACAAATGGATCAAATTCTCTGCTTATGCAATTAAATCGACAAAAAAGATCAGCTCTATTACGGTTATTGGGGTTACCGGTGTCAGCGCAAAAATGTTCGTGAATACTCTCCAAATAACTCATACTTATTACACCATTTTTCCTACGTTCTTCTCCTCGCCTCGTATAGAATTGCACATAGCGCCTACATAGCAATAAATCTTCTTCTATCGTGAACGGTTGAGCCATTAATCTTGAAGATGATTACTTCGATGTTGAAGAGTTAAAATGTATTGGAGGTGCATAAATGAGAAGAGGTCACCCTCCTTATATAAAGAGCCGTTGAGGCATGGTGTAACAAGAGTGTACAAAAAATATGTACACTAAGTTCGTACGAATTTAGACAATCGGAAGTATCGGGATCACCATTATCTAATGATTTGTACAATCTGTAGTCTATGAAACTTTATTTACTACCGATTATAATGTAAAATGTGTCCAGAAACCAATCAGTTCATCATCTTAATCGATACATAATTAACGACCGATTGTACTCAACAGGTATCATCGGTAGTCTTACAAAAAAAAATTACTACCGATTGTATATGTTGCCCCAAATTCAAAATCGATTTTTTTTTCAAATTTCCAACATTATCAAACTCTATAATCGGTAGTCTAAGATATTTTTTTACTACCAATTGTATATGTTTCCCCAAATTCAAAATCGTTTTTTTTTTTAATTTCCAATATTTTCATACCCTATAATTGGTAGTCTAAGAAATTTCATTACTACCGATTGTATATATGTTGCCCCAAATTCAAAATCGAAAAAATTATCAAATTTTCAACATTATCAAACTTTATAATCGTTAGTCGGAGAATTTTTTTTACTACCGATTGTATATGTTGCCCCAAATTCAAAATTGAAAAATTATCAAATTTATAAAATTTTCAAACTCTATAATTCGTAATCTATGAAACTTTATTTACTACCGATTATAATGTAAAATGTGTCCAGAAACCAATCAGTTTCATCATCTTAATCAGTACATAATTAATTACCGATTGTACTCAACAGGTATAATCGGTAGTCTTAGAAATTTTTTTACTACCGATTGTATATGTTGCCCCAAATTTCAAAATAAAAAAAATTATCAAATTTCCAAAAATTTCAAACTCTATAATCGGTAGGCTTAGAATTTTTTTTACTATCGATTATAATGTAAAATGTATCTAGAAACCAAGCAGTTCCATCAGTAGGTGTAATCGGTAGATAATTATCAACCAATTTTAGATCAATAGGTGTAATCGGTAGATAGTTATCTACCGATTGTGGATCAACATGCTTAATCGGTAGGTGATGCAAACCACTTATCTACCGATTGTAGTGTAAAATTTCAACAAAGTTACTTATTAAAAATGAGTCTCTTGCAAATCAATCGATAATTCACAAAAATAACATAAAATCCATTCATCATCCATAAAATAATCCATTCATCATCCAGAAAGTAAACATAATGTTAGAACATTAAACAAGTTTCTTGGAAATCAATTGAAAATGATGTTCTATGACAAGAAAACTACAATCTAATTTCAATATTTTTTGGTTTTAGTACGAGGACGACGAGCACCAGGGACATATCTTTGAGCATCAAGGACATTGGCTTCATCATCAAGGAGATTGGCTTCACCATCAGCACTCGATGAACCACGAGATCTTTTACTATGCTTTGTTGCTAGCCTCTTAGGCTTACTCGAAGCTTTCTCCCCAAACTTACTTGCATAAGCTTCATTATCAATATTATCTATTAGGTCTTTATGTTCTTTCATCTTCTCAATTGATAAAGGCACTCCCGTATTTATACACCCAACAATCTTCTTGGAGAAAAACGAAAACCTTTTTTTTCTGTTTTTATGCAATAAAAATCAAACGATTATTATCTAAAGTATTGAGCCGTAATATTAAAATCAAAAGGAAATAACATTACATACCAGCCTTTCATAACCAGAAGGTTTGTCTTTGATGATGCAAGTATAATCGGACATCTTGGTCTTTCCTTTATCTTCACGGATCACATGAAGATGAGAATGCTTCCGGTACCATACCATATAGCCTGGATTTACTTGATCACCTCGGTTGATAGGTCTCTCATCGTTGATCATATATTGCATCTTATTATTCCAATCTTCAACGGATGGGTTACCAGAGTAAACTACTGTGATAGAGTCCTTACCACATGCATAATTCTTCACGTCCAATTTGAACCTGCCACGCATGTGACTCCAAGGTTCTGCTTGGACATAACTAAGTTGATGCATCACCCTAGAGGCATTGTACATAACATATCCAGTGGGATGCCACAAGGGTCCATAGTAAGAAGACAACTAGAACCTTCCCGCTATATGTCCACTAGCTCGGTCTTCCATGTATGGATCAAAGCATACATCTTTGGACGCCATCAAGTCTAATTTCCTCCTCAAAGAAATCAACTCCTGCTCCTTAGACCTTGAACTGTTGTTGTAGAAGATGTATTTTGTTCCTCTGGGTGTTCCTTTCTCCCATATCGGATTCTCTTTGGCCAACTCGAGGGACGAGAAGTTGTCATAGATCCATGTCTATTGTACTTATCAAACCAAGTATGAGAAAATTGATTCTTAAAAGAGAAAAAAAAAATAACAATCAAAGCATAAATAGAGTTACCAAAATACCTGTAGTATGCTCATATTCCAGGCAATTTGGCTAGTTGATTCCCTCGATGCCTTATATTAACTCTTCCATCAAGAACGCATGGCATGCGGTGCCCCACGAGTAGTCACAAACTTTATTGAGAGGATGCAATAGTTGTAGAAGGTTGGCGTCGACCCGGTTGCCACTACAATTGGGGAAAATGACACATCCCAAAACACAGAGGAGATATGCAGTGGCTGCAACATTCACTTCGTCGTCGCTAAACTCTGGATTCATTTCTTCTTTATCTTTGGTGCCTTTGGACATATTCATCAAGTGGACCATGCTGAACTGTCTAGTTTTGTAACGAAAGAACCGGTTGAACTCAATGTCGGATGTCGCTCGATCCCAACCAAGGCACTTCTGAGTGTAAAAATAAAGTTGTTCCCATCTTAACTGCTTTATGTAATCAAACTTGATGGCTCTACCATGGTCAGCGAGACTAGGAATCTGCACCACATCATCTGGGGTGATTGTCATCTCTCCAAATGACATGTGGAAGCTATCGGTCTCAGGATACATTCTCTCCAGGAAGGCTGATATCGGCACCCGTTCATGCTCTAGCATTGAATTCTCGGCAGCAGTAGATAACCCCGAGTGATAAATAATTTTGCTTGAACCTTTCACACTCACCATCTAACGGCCAACCTTTTATTTTTCTTGGTGCAGTTGTAGGTTTGAGTAGACGAACCGCATCAGAATGGTCCTAATATACACAACGAATTATAAAATAATTAAAATAACAGTTAACACTTCTACGAATAAAAAGATAATAGGTTAAGAATGATGTTTTATAATTATTACCTCAGTTGAATAAATTTCTTTGGCCCAAGAGTCTTTGTATCCAAATAACAGATCTCCTCCATCTCTTGGTAATCCAGGGATTTGGCCTTCTTCAATACCCTTCATCTTCAAAGAGGCGGGGTTGGTGTCCTCCTTTCTTCTTAATTACCTTATTTGTACCTTCTCCTTCTCCTTGTGTAGTACTTGGTTCTCCTTCTTCTAGGTTTCTAACTCTTGGAACACTTGGTTATAAACTTGGTTGACTTCCTTCGGTGATAGAGATTCCGCTAGCGCTCTTTTCTCTTCTTGCACTAGCTGTTACTTTCTTACCCCCTTCACGACGAGGCCCCAAAAAAATTATATCTTGGGCTGCTTAGCTCGCCTTTCCATAAAAAAATAAAATAAAGAACAATTATTTCCAAGAAGACACCGTTTAATCACTACATAATCGGTAGAAAATGTACAAAAATATCAACCGATTGTTCGTAATCGGTAGTTAAATAAACAAACTAACAACCGATTGTGCATAATCGGTAGCTCGGGATCTACATTATCTATCGATTGTGCTTAAAATTTGGAACAGAAAACTCTAAGTTATGGACACACATACAACCGGTAGTCAAATAAAAAATTAACAACTAATTGTGCATAATTGGTAGCTCAAGATCTACATTATCTACCGATTATGTATAAAAATTGGAACATAAAACTCTAAGCTATGGACACACATACAATCGATAGTCAAATAAACACAATAACAAACGATTAAAACAATCGAAAGTCAAATACATAACATATCTACCGTTTAAAACCATCTAACATAGTCGGTAGTTAGATAAAAAAAAATTCTACCGCTTAAGCGTAAATTTTGGTACAGGAAGACAATCGGTAGTTAATGACTAAATCTAACTACCGATTATTGTCGATGTTTTTGAGGAATCACTAACTTTCATAATCGGGAGTTTAAACCTATAAGAAACTACCGATTAAGCCTAAATTTTGGTACAAGAAGATAATCGGTAGTTAATGACTAAGTATAACTACCGATTATGGTTGATGTTCTTGAGAAATGAAGAACACAATCACAATCGGTAGATAAATACAAACACGAAACTACCGATTATATCAATTAACCGAAAACCCTAGAAATTCTATTGACGATTTCATTCGATTAAAGCAAAATAAACATAAATAATAGTAAACCCTTACCTTATTGGAGCCATTAGATAGTGTTGGAGAGGATGATTGTAGGAATCAGTCTCCGTATCTAGATCATCATCTTCGTGTTCTTCATCTTCTTCACTATGTTCTTCAACGATCTCTCTATTTCTTATTCTCTCAGTAAAATTTGGCCAATTAGTATTATCGGCTTGACGGGTTGTTTGCTTCTGTCGAGCCATCTTTAGATTGTGATTTCGACGATGAATTGGTTTACGATGATACGATGAATTGGTTTAGAAAAGAAGAGAAGAAGAAAAATGTACAATCGGTAGTTAGAAAGGAAGAAAAGAATAAGAGAAACTATTTCTAACAATCGGTAATTAAAAATGAAATGAGTTTAGATTTAGCTTTTATACTTTTATTAGTGAAAGAATATATAGGTATTTTTTTGATTAGCAAAAAGGTAAATAGATATTTTTACCTACCATTAGACTATCCCATAGTCATATCTATTGGATGAATATAAATAAATCGCTCCAATTTTTTTTTGAATCGTCCTAAAAAACGTTAGGAGAATAAAAACCCATTTAAATTTTATCTGGGTCATTTACAAACATAAGCATGTTTATTTTTCACTTTATATATATAGGTAACTTTTTTTATTGCATTTTAAAAAGATGGCCTGTTTTGACTTCTTTTTTTTTTCTTCTTTTTTTAGTCCTCCAAATCGTTGAGCTTCATTTGTTAACTCGGTTTGGTCTGTACACGTCACTATCCATTTAATCCAGATCATTTTAGTATTAAATCTATTCGATCCAAAATAGACCAATTAAGTACTAAATCGAAGAATCTTGAGCATTGTTTTATAAACTGTATGTTTCATTGATGAATTGTTGCGATAACTCAATTGAAAAAAATGAAAGCATTAAATCTGTGATGACAGTCGAAGACAATACAAACTAAGAAGCTAGACACAAAGAAACAACATAAGCAGGGAATTCCTTGATTGACGATGTCTTTTACAAACTGAAATTCAAACCCAACAAGCATTACACAATTTCACTCCCTAACAATGAAATTGATCAGACAATTAGGTTAACCGTACTGGAGATAAATTACCTGAACCTAAATCTCCTCGTAATAATCACACTGGAGATTATATATGAAACAAAATCTAATGATCCATTGCAAATGATTATTTCCATTCACATTTACACCTGACCATCCACGGCAGATAGAGATTTACTAACATTTTCATCTGTATTGTAGCTGAAAAATCTAAAACCCCTTGACTTATGAATGTCTCTGTCCATGATAACTCTAGTTGTACATTATATGATCCAATAAGTATTGCAAAGTTCATGTAAAATATTGTTTCTAGCTTTAAGTCTAGCTTTGTTTAAAATCATAATACTTTTTAGTCATACTTTTAACTAGGGCAGGATCACCATATTCAGCTGCTTCACCAGATTTTGATTTTGTTTACCTAATAAATCTCTCAATTCTTTTAAATTTCCACATCTTACTTCTGAATGCAAAGGTGTACCACCATGTTTCCCTTTTAACTATTTCTTCATTTTGTTAATAATTGGTTATATAGTTTCCTCCATTAATCAGAAACCAGAAGACAAAACCCAGAAAAAAAACTACATAAACTAAAATTGGATCTCAAAAACAAAGTGGTTTCTAAGAACTAATTGCATCACCACCATTCTTCCCCGAATGGTGTTGTTACAAACCTTAATTTACAAATACTGAAACTAATTGGACCACCACCGTGTATTCAACTGATATATTCTAACCAATCATATCTAAAATATATTTAACCTGCACAAATCTCGAATCAATAGTTGAAATGGAAGTTACTATGGAACCAACAACAACAAAATCAAATCACCATGAATAATCATTATACATAAGGACTTAAACAGATTCTTATAATTTGTTTTTCTCGTATGAGCCACATCATCAAATATACCAACAAGTTACAATCATAATTGAAATAGCAAAATACAAAAGATTCTTTTTTTTGACCCATAGAGAGAGGCTTTATTCTTTTTTTTGACCCATAGAGAAAGGCTTTGTGAAGAAGAAAAAAAATAAAATGTTACTTTTCCTAAGATTTTTGTGATAGACATTGCTATATAATAAATTAATTATTTTTGTGACACTTGGAGACTTCCTAGACCACCATATTTAGACTGTAGATTTTTCCAGAGATTTAGGTAATTATCAGATTAAACGTCACTAGCCTTACACATATCACAATTAATTATATATATAAAATGATTTTTACTTCGATTCAATAAAGAATTTTATTTATGGAAAACAATGAGTAAAATACATATCCAAAGATCGGCATTTGTTACACCTTTAAAACATAATTAACTTATTCTTATCTTATTTACGGTGTTTTAAGTACATCCTGAAGTAGTATGTATCTTCTTTTTTTTTTAGTAAATTTGACTTTACTGATTGTTTCATATGTTCTAGTTGTTTGAGATAGTATTTGAGTTATAATTTTTAAATATAAGTCATTTAACTCATTGTAAATAGTTCTTTTGATGTTGTGATTACGTAAATAAATTAACATAATCCCCATCACAACATACCGCAAAATCAAGTAACACCTTCGCAGACTATCAAATGTATACATATTGTCACACAATACCTATGATAAAATACAACATAATGTTTTATGGGAAGAAATTTCATCACTTCGAAATATTTTTGTCAATAACAGCCATTAAAGGTCACGAATTAAACGAAAGTATAAATTGTTAGAGCATTGCTCGGTTGAATCCATCAAGTGTTGGTATGTCAAGTTTAGTTCCAAAATTCGAGTCGGTTGAGTAAATTATTAAATTCAACTTCGTTAGGTTAGACTAGGAATATAGAAATGTTGAGACTTGATCTATTAACTTGTGAAGACCTGGAGACGTATCGGAGACACAACGAAGACATCATCCTTCATTTTGGGGTTAGTAGTTGTTTGTACCATTATCAAATAATACACGTGTGAGTCGCACAAGACGTTTCATAGTAGTCTTGCTTAATAAGGAAGCCCAATTGGCTTACTATAGAAGCCTATTTCGTTTATCATGGAAACACACTGGGTTTAATATGGAAGCTCAGTTGGTTTATTGTAGAAGCATGTTTTGTTTATTGTAAAAACATTTAGGGCTTACTTTGGAAGACAGTTGGATTAATATAGAAGCCCATTGGTTTATTGTAGTAACTTATTGGGCTTAATTTGGAAACATAATTGGCTTATCATAGAGGTATATTTGGTTATTAGACTGGACTTAATTTAGAGGTCCAGTAGGCTTATTTTTGAAGTTATTTTGAGATAAACACAAATCTTGAGAAAATATATGAAGATCTTCTAGGATAAACACAAACCTTGAGAAGATATATGAGGATCTTCCAGGATAGATACAAATCCTATGAAGATATATGAGGATCTTCTAGGATAGATACAAATATTGAGAGGATAAACATAAATCTTTTGGGATAGATACAAATAATAAAGGATAAATACAAATCCGGGTGGTTATTTAGGATTAACTACAAATCTAGATGGTTATTTGAGATAACTACAACTGGATTTGGTTTCTGCCTATAAATAGGGGCTGAAATCCAACTCAAAAGGTACACAATTTCTATTCCCTTTCTCCATAATACACTTGCTCAAAGCTCTCTCTAACTTTAGCATCTGAGTGTCTTTGCAGGTACCCCACATCTTCAACATCAATCAAGTTTCATCAGAAGTCTCATCTACGGTTCTAGTGGAGTCAAATCAACAATCGGAGATCAATCGTTCTATATCAGATCTAGCTTCTCCAGTAAGTTTCAGGAGGAATTAAATCAACGGATGTAATGTAATCCATCATCACACATCTCGAAGAGTGTTGGAGTGATTAATTTTGCACCAACATTTTGGCGTCGACTAAGGGGACAACGAGCAAAAAGATCGTGTTCCCTCAGCGAGAGAAGTTATTTTCCAGAAATGTTGCAAAAAAAAAGTAGCAGAAAAGCTTCTGAACTTTTCTAGAAATGTCACAGAAAAGCTTCAGAACTTTTTCGGAAACGTTGCAGAAAACGTCGTGAAAACAGCTGTAGAAAATGTCACGAAAACAACAATATAAATTGTCATGAAAACAGCTGCAGAAAACGCCACGAAACAGCAACAAAAACCGTCAGGAAAATAGCTACAAAAAATATCGCAAAATCAGTTGCAGAAAGCGTTGCAACAACAGTAACAGAAGTAAAGGTTGCAAAAAACTTTCTCTTCTTGCAACTGAGTCAACCAGCCCCAGTTAATCATCTTGCGACACGTGTTACCGGCCTAACAAGGTCCAACCGACCCAACCTAGACCGAACCAGTCTAACCCAGTCAGCTGTGACGCAGCAGCCGACATGCTAACACGTCACCACCCAGTCATACGCCACGTTAACATTCAAATCATCATGTCAGCTCCTAACAACTACCATGTCATCATGTCGAGTCGCCACGTCAGCAGCGCAAATCAGCATATCAAGTTTCCACGTCAGCTTTTGTGTCCAGTCACGGCCACGTCAGTAGTGAATCATTGCCACGTCATTACCTATTAGTTGCCGCAACAGCTATCTTGTCCGGTCATCGGCCATGTCAGCGTTCCAGTCATCCAAGACCGATCCGACTCATTATTTTGTTTCGTTGACATCTTCTTCGTTTCAAGTCCGAACTGAATGATTTTTGGCTCATTGCGACCGTCTTTCAACTCCCTACAACATGGAGACAAAAAAAATTCTATATTCGGAAAAGTATTATTTGTACTTGGAGCAGCAATATAATGCTAGCATAAAGCCTTTCCATAACCGCGGGCACTCCACATTCAACTCAAGCCTCGACTACACGAGCATCATACATCCAATACTTTGCACAAAGCGTTGCATAATACGCAAGAAGAGTCAACGGGTTTCAAAAAAGGTCGGACAACATGGGGTTTCCTTTTCAATATCACAACAAGTAATGGGGGCGGCTAGAGTTGAAGGAACGACCAACGCTCGATGAGGTAAGTCCTCAATGACTGCTATACTACAAATCTAGTTATACTCAACAAACACCTTGGTTTTAGACAGAATTGAGAACAATTTTGCAAGTATTTATTAATGCAATACCTGTAAGGTTTTTCTAAAAAAGAGAAAGACAAAAACAATTGCAATGGAACCATACCTTCCTTGTGTGACTTGAGAGGTAGGGAAGCGATTATTTGCTAAGGCACATTAAGGGCGTTGTAAGGAACATTCTGGTTAGGCTTTTATCTCAAAGATACTTCTGGCCTTATATGCAGAGTGACGCAAAAGGATATATAAGAAAATGATTGGCTTGTCAGCTGCATTGACTTATAAAAAAGCCAACAAATGAGCTACATCCGATTATGAGTTCGTGGTCAATTATCAAATGAGGATTGGATATTGTAGGTCCATCTCCCTTTACACCTGGAGGCGTCAAGTATTTGTTAGCTGCAACCGACTACTTCACCAAATGGATAGATAGACACGCGAGTGAAGGCGCGTATTGGATAAAGAACTTTAACGGCACCATGCCTTCAACATTAAAAGGTTTTTCACTATTATATCGTTAGTTTCTCATTAACAAAGGTGTTATTTCTCCAACAAATTGTTTTTACAACAAACACATACTTACTTAAATGAAGGAGCAAACGGCAATCAATGTGCCAAAAGAAGTACTGGAGCAAATAGGCAATCAATGTGCCTAGTCAGATACGGGAGTAACCTACACTAAAAGGAGAGTAAGGGGACAAATCCAAAAATAAAAGTTCTAACAAAGTGAACATGCACGGAAGTACGTATATAGAAGATCAAAGTCCTAAGAGAATCTACAAAGAAACGACTAAAAATTTCTAAGACGCCGACTCTTCATCAGGATCATTCGGCTAGTCATCATTGGAAGAATCGTCCGAATGACCCCCGTATCCTCGAGCACGGGCATGACCAAGTGTCAGGTGGTGTTATTCCTAACAGAGAGGATATTGATGTCATCTGCCAATGGTTCACTTCATTAGTCTTAACCTTGGTTAGCCATGGGATTAATGACAGTTGGTGAAGATGTTAAAATGAATTTTATAAATACACAAGATCTCGGGTCTCTGTTGTATTTGAACTAGACTTGACCAGGGAATGAGAGTATTAATATACAGATATACCATCGTTTGAATAGACGACGAATAGGTCTACAAGAGTTCACGATAAATAAGCCTAGTTTCAAGACTAATTTCATGGTTCAACCAGTAACCTACATACGAACCGTTAATATCAGCACATGGTGACTCACAGCTCATGAGGAATTACTAGAATGAACATCCAGTTAAAGGTGTGAATACAACTAGAGGCGAAAATCATTGTAAGAAGTAACGGTGACCAAGACCAAGCTACAAAAGATAAACAAAAAAAGAAAGAGAGCATGTTACCTTGCAGCTGTCAAAATAATGGTGACATGTGAATGAGCTAAGACATATTGGCAAGGACCTGTAGATAGTGAGACAAGCAAAGATCATACCATATTATGAAGCGAAGGAAATTAAGAGACTTCATGTATGACTAAAGAGTCTAGTCACGAATCACATATCATGTACTTTGAGGGTCATCGCTTAAGTATTAAAACGGGAGATAGCAAAACCTTCAAGGAGAAGGCAGGCGTGTCTGACTATTCTTGGACATTAAAATAGAATGTTCATTGTAAGTCTGGATCTGGCTTCAAGACGCAAGGTGCCTCGTACAGGTGCACAATCTAAAGGAAGCTTTCTTCGGTCTGACTACATACCATTGAAAGACAAAGGCGAAGATGGAATAATTCAACTACTTTGGATTGTCAATCATTCGAAGTAGCATATGTTTAAACAAGATGGAGGTAATTCTTAACGATTCTTTATGCTAAGAATTTAATCTATGGTCCACAAATAGTATGGTTAAACAAGATGGACGTAATTCTTAACGATTCTTTATATTATGAATTTAATCTATGGTCCACAAATAGAATATATTATCGCTATTAAGGTTCTCTATAAGAGAGAAAAACTAAAAATTTGGTATGCTTTTCTATTAAAGAGAAAATCTTTAAGCAAGGCTTCATACTAGAAGATTTGCAAGAATAAAGGAAAAGGTGTTAAATGATTTAAATAAGTATATTACCTTGGGTTGTTTTGAGCTTGATGTGCGAAGTAGTTGCAATCGAAGAACAAGGCTAAGACAACTTGGCAAGGGCCTAAAAGAAAAAGGAAAAAAAATATGGTCAGTAATGTTCTCTTGAGAAATCTTATGCTAATTATCATCATTATGGGATGATTAGCCGAGCTAAGTGACGAAAGCTTGTAACTCTGGTTGAGTTTGGAAGCTGTGGTGTTGGTAATTGAGAAAATTGTAAGCTTAATACTTCAATGCATCCAGCAGAAGCGTCTGACCGTTCTTGGATATTAATATGACCAGCAACGTGGAGAGCATGAAGACAATAAGAAAAGATGCAAGCAAATATTTTCTTGAGATACAGACAACATCAAAGTAGAGATGGGGAGGTAATAAACCATTAAAGAACAATAGACAAGATGGTACCTGGATTTCGATGAGTCATGAGCCTAGGTCTCTGTTGAAGACAAATAAAAATAAGTCAGAAGAGATAAGAAGCAAGTCTCAAGCCTTATCAACTGCTCGAAAGAGGCTCTATGGTTGATCAATTTCTTATTGAGGGTTTATCGAAGCCTATCTTGCTGCCAGCCGTATTAAACAAAGATGGGAGCAAAGTAGTTTGAGAGCTTCAATAAAGTATGAAAACAAACACTAAAAGAACAAAGAAAAATTGAAGAAATGTGAGGTAGGAGGTGGTGCATCACTTATATAAGAGAATCCAAAAAGGTTGTGCAAGAGTCAAACTCTAAGTATTTGACTTTGAATAGGATTATTGCCTTCAATCGCTCCCTCAAGCAAGAAACCTGAATAACATCAATTGTCGTTGACTCAAAAGTAGGCCAATGATCAACAACAACAGAAACAACATATTTAAGGTGTTTGATGAGAGATAATACTGAGAACAGAACTGACATTCTTGACCCATGTTTCTTGCGTGTTCCCAGCACTCATATGCTTCTACGGTCATCAGAGTAAATGAATCCCTATACTCAGTCGCACATGCTAGAGTCAGCGCTGGATCAAGACAGCTCATCAATATGGCAAAGAAGAGCATCCTGCTAGTTGTTGGATGCACTGACAGAGAGCCAAGTTTTTTCCCAAGGATGTGCTAGCTCAATTATATTGGAAATAAAATTCTACGGCGGCTATGTTTCCTTATGAACATAACAAGAAGATGTGATCATGTGTACGGACCCATTACAACAACAATTGATTTAGGGGGATAAACGACATGGATCAGAGCAGTAAGAGTAGGAGTAAGGCTGCACGCAGCTGGGTGGAGTGGTGGCACAAAGGCTACAATTAAGATACAGACCCCCTACAATTCGTTGTGGACGAAACATAAAAGGTGACTCAGGAAACTGCACAAACAGGTTATGTTCTACTCTTCTCTTGCCCTATCTTTAGTCTTTTATAACCTCAAATTTTTCCAAAATCCTGCAAGTTCAGTTCACATATAACACAAAATTCAGACACCATTCAACATTCAAAAACACACAACATACATTCAACTCATTCACCAAACACAAGTTAAGAGTCAACCCAATGTTTGGATTGTGCGTTCTGACTGAATATGAGGCATCAAAAACGACATACCTATATTTATTCTCTTATCTGTGCTAGGCTTAAAGTGTTGTCCATACACTACAAATTTCGAATCCTGATCGAAACTCACCTTTCCTCCGTAGCCCATCATCCTCACGACCTTCTCAGATTCACTACCCAAACCAATTGATGATCTCAATCTTCACTGATTAACCTTATTGTTCCTGCTCAAATCCCTCTTGACCCATTGTAAGAGCTCGGTGCATATTGAACTCAAGGTAGAATGAATGAGAAAAAGGTTTCATAGATGGTCGCAGGATTCTGTATTGAATTAAAGATAGGGAATGGGATGGTGGTGAGGCCAGTTTTTAGTCGAGACGGCCTGGAAACCAGATGGGCCTTGGGTCCGATCGTAAACAAGAGCCTTAGAGCTAAAAGGAAAGGAAATAAAATGAGTTGTTGCTCTTTGTTGACGACTGGTTAGGCTATAAGATGAGGGTGTTGGCCCTTATCATACGCGTGGATGTCTTCAGAAAGTTTTCTATCTAACTCAAATGGCAGTCACTTGACACCATGGAACTGTGGATGATAATAGGCCATGGCAAATGGCTAGCATTTACTGTCCACTAATGCCAGGCCCGTATCAAGTGAAGTTCTACAAGGAGCTTGGGGGTGTCATTATACGCGACGTAGAGATCAGCTCAGATTTTAATTTTCTTAATTTATCATCATTTGGTTTACTTAAGAAACCCACACACTTAATATAGAAGCTCATTTGGTTTAATAAAGAAACTCAGTCGCTTAATATAGAAACTCATTCAGTTTATTAAAGAAACCATATTGCTTAATATAGAAGATCATACTGTTTATTAAAGAAACCCAGTCGCTTAATATAGAAGCTCATTCGGTTTATTAAAAAAATTCAGTCGCTTAGTATAAAAGCTCAATCAGTTTATTAAAGAAACTCAGTCGTTTAATATAGAAGCTCATTCGGTTTATTAAAGAAACCCAACCGCTTAATATTGAAGCTCATTCGGTTTATTAAAGAAACTCATACGCTTACTATAAAAGCTCACTCGGTTTAATAAACAGTCGCTTAATATAGAAGTTCATTCGGTTTATTAAAGAAACCCACTTGGCCGTCTTTTCATAGCACCTACTAATGCCAAGCTTATCTTAAGGGTTCGTTTAACGAGTAGCTCGGGGGCACCATAATATGTTGCGAAGAGGTCGTCTTAAATTCTAATTTTCTTAATTCATCACAAGTTGAGAATTAAGAGGGGGAGATGTTTGTAACATTATCAAATAATACACGCGTGAGTCGCACAGGTCGTTTCATAGTAGTCTTGCTTAATAAGGAAGCCCATTAGTCTTACTATAGAAGCCTATTTTTTTTATCATAGAAACACACTGGGTTTAATGTGGAAGCCCACTTGGCTTATTGTAGAAGCATGTTTTGTTTATTGTAAAAACATTCAGGTCTTACTTTGGAAACCAGTTGGCTTAATATAGATCCCATTGGTTTATTGTAGGAACTTACTGGGCTTAATTTGGAAGCCCAGTTGGCCTATCATAGAGGTATATTTGGTTATTAGACCGGGCTTAATTTAGAGGTCCATTTGGCTTATTTTTGAAGTCATTTTGAGATAAACACAAATCTTGAGAAATATATGAAGATCTTCTAGGATAGACACAAATCTTGAGAAGATATATGAGGATCTTCCAGAATAAATACAAATCCTGTGAAGACATATGAGGATCTTCCAGGATAGATACAAATCCTACGAAGATATATGAGGATCTTCTAGGATAGATACAAATCCTGTGAAGATATATGAGGATCTTCCAGGATAGACACAAATCCTGAGAAGATATACAAAAATCTTTCAGGATAGACATAAGTCTTGAGAAGATACAATGAAATCTTTCAAGATAAATACAAATATTGAGAGGATAAACATAGATCTTCTGGGATAGATACAAATATTAAAGGATAAGTACAAATCCGGGTGGTTATTTAGGATAACTACAAATATAGATGGTTATTTGAGATAACTATAACTAGATTTGGTTTTTTCCTATAAATAAGGGCTGAAATCCAACTCAAAAGGTACACAATTTCTATTCATTTTCTCCACAATACACCTGCTCAAAGCTCTCTCTGACTTTAGCATTAGAGTGTCTTTGCAGGTACACCCCCATCTTCAACATCAATCAAGTTTCATTAGAAGTCCCATCTACGATTCTGGTGGAGTCAAATCAACAATTAGAGATCGGTCGTTCTACATCTGATCTAGCTTCTCCAACAAGTTTCTGGAGGAACTAAATCAACGATTGTGATTTAATCCATCATCACACATCTCGAAGAGTGTTGAGGTGATTAATTTTGCACCGACAATATCTACAAACTTAACTTCTTCCATTTATATCTATTGTTCGTACAAGTCTTTATTCATTAAAAACATGACACAAGAAGTTAAGTTTGTTACAATGACTTTGGTATTGGTGACCTAGTGATTATACTATGATCAAAGTATCAAAAGAAATGATATATAATAGTTTCTTTGACAACTTTAGTATTTAGAGATATGAAGTATAATTTATTTATGGACTTCATACTTATGAAATTGCATTAATTGGTAACTTGTTATTATTGGTTGAAAGCAATTTCAGAATCATAGTTTAAAAAAAGTAGACTTGTGAATCCCAGGGTCAATCCCTAGTAGGTCTGATCGATCCCAAAATTGATCCCAAGTAAGGACTGACCCCAATACCGATCATGATAATATCTAAATTATCTTTATATTTTTGATTGGTATGTTATCTTCATGGGTTTTTGCAGATATCAGAAGGTATACGAGTTAGATGAGAGTGTTCATAAATGTTGAAATATGTTTGAACATGTGATAAATGCTAAATTTTTAATGTTCAAGTATAATCCTTTGATACTTGAGGAAAGATCCTATGATATCGATTGTTCTATATCATATTTGGTATCGAATTATATGTTTTCCATTCCCAAAGGTTTGCATATATCTAGTAGGTATAATTAGTAAAGTAAATTATTTTTTGCTATCTAATCTTAGTTGTTATACTATGAGAGAATCGATTACGGGTTGGAATGACTTGGTATTTTCTAATCAAATACCCTGGTCATAACTCTACAAATAGAGAGTCTTGTATTTTTACAAACTTATCCCATATTACACCTTCTGTCGTGTGGAAAATTCAACTTAAAATAGACAGGAGTAATCTAATTAGATAAAACATCTTGTGTTTCCTTTTGTTTAAAGTCTTCTTTGGGATCAA
The DNA here is from genome assembly GCA_023531435.1 of Papaver californicum. Classification (NCBI taxonomy): domain Eukaryota; kingdom Viridiplantae; phylum Streptophyta; class Magnoliopsida; order Ranunculales; family Papaveraceae; genus Papaver; species Papaver californicum. The sequence goes on from JAJJMC010005141.1 coordinate 7,527,690, forward strand.
GAAACCTCTAGTTTTATCGCTGGTGAAAGTCTAGATTGTTATTTAGTTTTTGTTGATTATTTGTTATGAACTAACGATATGGTTATCTTCGATAAATCAAAACTTTTATTCCATGGTCCTTATCTTCTGATATAAGGCTGCTCAAATTTGTTTGAAGATTTGACTATGGCATGTATAAGTGGTTCTAGATTTATGTGATAGATTTATTGATTTTTCACTGTTAACAGACTCTGTTCTGTGTGGCACATTAATAAAGGAATCAATTTGTTTGCAGGTTGTTACTCTGAAGATTAAATCGAAAACTAAATACTTTTAAGATTTGAAGACTTTTCTTTTTTCTTTGATCTTGGTGTGAATTTATGTGGCTTGATTATATGAAATTGACAAACGATTTATTTCGATAAACATAATTTTTATGTGATATGCAAGGGGTTTGTTTTTACAAACATAAATCTTGTAATCAAGATTGATTATTTATAATCATTGTCTTGATGTATATCATAACTAAGGAGTTTAGTTACCGAACAAATTAAGTCATTCACTGTTTGGAATACGATTGAAAGGAATCTTGTCTTACCAGTTGGAAGATTGGTGATAAAAGTTTTTGATAACCATTCATGAGATCTATTCATATAAGATAACAAATGTTCTGCTTGGATATCTAATATTCTAACCAATGTAGTTAATATAGGTCGTATCGACCAATGATATGAGGATATATTGTGTATCGTCTTTTAACCGAGACGATACACAAAATATCGAAGATACACGAATATTTCAATTATATCAGTCGCCGGATTGGCCAATAATATCGATAAGGATATAAATATATTTATTATCAATGTTTTTTTTTTTATCTTTTTGTTTTTAATTTTCTATACATACAAATTTTATGTTTAGTAACACAATATACAACTACCTGTAAATTACAAGGTTAATTGTATATCTCCGATATAATATTTTATCTAGGTGTATCGCACCTCGCCGATACGAGTCTGATACACGATATTAACTACTTAGATTCTAACGTCTATAGAGAATTGAAGTTCTGTTAGATGTTTCAAAACATGAATATTGCTGAAGTTGAGTAACTAGGGTTTAGTTTGCTTGGTCTCAACTACACGAGTTTGTACTGTAAATATTTTTGTATCATCTTGATTCATTGAGTATTTAAATCTGGATTAGGTCTCGGTATTTTTTTTCAAGATTGTAGTTTTCCTTGTTAACAAAATTATGGTGTGCTTTACTTTATTTCAACATTATAATTAAAGTATATACACTTGTACGTTAATCACACCTTGATGGATCCTATAGTTAGTTCATGTTTGAACTTTGAATACATCAAGGTTACCTTGCTTGTTTAGTCTTTATGATTTTCAATTTTTTATATAAACTAAAATCGGTAGGGTGGAAGCATTTTACATGTTGATTGTTTATAATCGGCTAATAGATAAGTTCATGTCCGCCGATTGTATCCTAAAAAAATTATTAGAAAAATGAGTTTAGTAAATTAGAATCGATAGGTATTGACTTATCAACCGATTGTGGACGTTGTTCTTTGTGAATGAAGAACATGAACCAGATTCGACAGATACGATACACAACATATGTCGATTCTGGTATGAATATGATTTTCAAGTATTTATATAAACCAAAATCGTCAGGTGAAAAACATTTTATAAGTCGATTGTATCATAAAAAACATCTAAAAAAATGAGCATTTCTTTTAACAAAAATCAGCTGATATGGTTGTCCACATCCATCGGTTCTAGGAACAATTGGTCATCGTGCAAGTTCTGTATCGACCGATTGTTCATCGAATTTAAACAAAAAGAATTTGGTTAAAAAAATGGTTTTATTTTTTATTTATTCACTTTTCCGTATGATTTAAGAGAAATAGAAAAAATATAGAAAAAACAAATTAAAAAATTAAAATAAATAAATAAATAATTTATCAATCAAATAAATAAAAATAAAAAATAAGTTTTGATATTATGGATAAGGATAAAAATATAATTATAACTAGTGACGGTAATTTAGTAGTATCATCTGTTTTAGATATCCATTATCCCTTTATCTAGGTAGGTGAAGAATTTAGTAAGCTTCCGATAGTTAAAGCATTACTCAAATTAATTAGCCAGGGTTTTTATTAGACACAAAAGAAAAAAATAAAAAATACTTTTTTATGAATTTATATAAAAGTAATTTATACATAAAATTTCGGATACAAATACCCTCTTAATTACATTTTTGGATAAAAGATTCCATCGATTAGCACGTTTATTGCTAAGTAATATTATTGTACTTTATACTTTAAAAATAAAACAAAAAATTCAAACGGTTTATATTAAAAGAAAAACACGCTTCCATTAAATTTTGAGTAAAAAACACCTTCAAGAGTCCAAAAAGGGATGGGAGAGTATCGCCATGGTTGGGTTGTCAATACTGTTAACGTTGTTAAGTCATCATCCTCATATCTATCTCTAGTCAATTTTTATTTGAAGAAATCGAAAACTCTTCCTATGTCTTTCCTCTATCGTGTTACAGTCTCTATAACAAGGACTTATCATTAATTACATTATTACACGATACAATCTCCCAAGTTGATCTTTTCTGTTATCTTCCTCCCCACCCCAAGAATCCAAATGAGTGAATCTGTGAAAGGATGAATTGTTCTGTCAATACTGATTCTTGAATGAAGAATGCGAGGCTTGGACGCTTTCTTTACATTTTATTTAGTCTTTTTTATCAAAATTAAACACGGCGCGCGTCTCTTGAGCTATACCCCATGCTCGCATGCAGTGTTGCATGTACACTTTATTATTTTTTATTTTTTTTGAAGCATGCATGGACACTACTTAGACCATGGTATATAGAAATTCTTATGATTTCTTAGTAAATAGTGCGATCCTTCTTTCAAGCCTTCTTTTATGATTGCATACTGAGGGGAAAATTCAATATCGTTAATGTTCAAGGGGAAAATCATGTATGCTAGAACCTTTGAGCTTAATAAAAGACTACTCCTGAGTATAAAATAGATAAATAAGAAAACCGAACTGATTGCTATATGAAGCTTATTCGTCTCGGAGAAACTATTCGTCGTTCAAAAATATTCTCCAATTCTTCGCCCAGGCCTATATTTCCCTCATGGACTGGTTAGTAATGTCGCTTGGCACCCACTATTTCCCAAAAGGAAAATTAAGTTTTTTTTGTAGGTGAAAAAGTGGGCGACACTTTTAGGCCATGCCATGAGTAGCGGCTTCATATTCGTATGTGTAGTTGCATTTTTTGCATATCACAGCTCAGAGATGGCAAATAACCACACAACTTACAGTATTTCCGACCTCCGAGACTACAAAATATTCAAAATATCAATATGCTTTTTAACGGCTGTGTTGTACGAGCATATTATGAAATATCAAAAGGTGCGTATAGCAACCTTGATCAAAATGGTGGGCAACTAAATTCGCATGTGGAGTGATAATCACCGATCATTTAACTTTTGATAATCCATAACTAATTCACTTTCGAAAATTTTGGGTCATAAAAAAACTGATATTGTTGTCGATAACGGAGGTTCGCTCAATTTAAGCACTGCCATACCAATGAGTGCTTCATAGCTCCCGAAATTTTGTTTTGATATATATGAGATGCCGACCTTTAAGTAATGTTTTTTATAATTTTGGATTTTAATATGGTGATATTCTGTAACGGAATTTATTATGGAATATGTCTTGATCGCTAAAATATCCAATTAAATAGTCAATCTCGTGCTTTGACCAGTCAAATTCTAATTAGGTGAGATATCATGTTATGTCACAATTACATATTCACCCTTACCACTTGAAAAGACTTATGTTATCATTCATACGACCTAGTTATGTTTCTTCATATCAAAACCTAAACTAGAGGAAACCAGAGGAGTGGAAGGTGAGGTGAGAGCATAGAGAAATAGAGAAAAAGATAGTGATAGATGCTCTATAATCAGCCCCCCTTCTTGTCTTTAATGGTTCTATCTTCAGTTAATTTATATGACATTATATATATGAAATCAATAAGATTATAATTTTATTCTTAATTGTTTTCCTAAATTATAGCCTCCATTCTTCATTTCAATCAATTTCTCATCTCTAATCCCTTTATAAATATCATCACGATTAGGTAAATTTGAAAAATATGTGTTGACACAAATGCGGTCATCCATTCTGAAATCCAACTGAGAAACAGAGAAAGGTAAGTTACAGTTGATTGATTCAAGGTTTTGTGTCACAGATTCGAGGTAAGTTCAGGCTGATAAGAAAAGAAAGAGGTGAGATTGAGAATAAATGAATGAATTAGAGAAAATGGTTATAAAAACGGAATGATTTATTTGTGTCTTTTATAAATTAGAAAACTTTTTTCTAGGATTCAGTGATAATGAAATCTGTTGATGGATCATGGGGGAACAAAGAAGAAGGACGAAGAAGACAAGGGCTTAACAGTCTATTATTTCCACGTGCAAAATCACATGTGTCGAAGATTGACTTTTTAACGATTTTCTTAACATTTGGGATAGATTTCCCAAATAAATTCTGTTTTTGGACATATCTCCAAACGCATTATCAAAAATGGGATACGGTGGAAAAGAGTGAAGGTAGAATTGTAGGAAAAAGTTCAAAAATGAGTGTTTGACACATCTGAAATGGATGGAAAATCAACTCCAAAGAAAAGATTAATTCTGTAAGGAGAACGAATCACATCCTTCAATGTAAAATGAATCGACCTCCGCCCGTGATATTTCATTTTTTCACGTCTGTGAAATTAATTAACAAAAAAACATCTTTTATTTTTCATTTTTTCTAAAGAAAAATAATCTAAAATAAAATAAAATATTGTTAGTTCTTAGTATTAATTTAACTAAATTTTACTATTTTGTCTTACTCAGTCTTTTCATTGTCAAATTTTTTGTAATATGATAAATATTATTTTTTACTAAATATTTAATTTTAAATAATAATTTATATTATACAGTCTTTGACATAATTTTTTTAATACTTTATAATTAAAATATATTTTTTAAATATAATTAATTTATATTTTATAATAAAATATAAAATTATTTTCTAGAAATTATTATACAAAAAAAATCTAATGTATTTTGTTATTTAACAATATTTTTTTTATAAAATAATTAATGCAAAATATTTACTCATAAAAATATAATATATTGATGTTTAAAAATTAATAATAAATATTTGAAAATAAAATTAAAAAAATTATCAACCTATTTGTAAATTTGTCAACACCATGACTTATCATGGAAAAAAACTCTAGGTAGTTGGAACTAGAGTTGGCAGTTCGGTCCTAACCTTAGACCAACATATTTTAACCCGTCCTGCCATGATATGCTGGTTAAACGGGACAAGTTACAGTTGGGATTTTAGACATAATAAAAACGGGCATGCCTGTCCTAACCCGTAATCAACCTGCAAACTCGTTGAATTTGGCTAATTTTATAACCTTTTTATATAATAAGAGACCACCAAGACGACATACGTATTGTTGATTTTTGTGAAGTTAAATCATCACTCACTTTACCTGTTATCGCAGTCAAATTGGTTACTCCGGCGGTCTCTGATGTTTCAGACACATTCCAATTGGCAACCCCAACAATCACTGACAACATTCCATATAAAAAAAAGTTACACATCCTTTCAAAAACAAAAAAATTAGTTACACTTACCAAATTGTGAAGGGTTGTTGTGTCTATTCATAAAACCCTTTCAATTCGAATTTGAAAACAACTCTTCCAAAGGATGTGACTTTTCACGAAGAGACCCTTCCGAAGGACGTGACCTTAATTCCGTAAAGAGACTCATTATTCTCTTCTAAGAGTCATCAATCATGTATATAAACTACATTCACGATTCATTCTAGAAATAAGAAAATATACCACAATCTGACTTCACTAGCACTCGTTGTAATCATAGTATTGAGAGAAAGAAATACTAAGTTTGTTTGTCGTTTCCTTGAGTTTGAAGCCCCTTCTACTCACATAAGAAAGGTCGTTGTATCCTGGAAGATGTATTCCAAGTACGACAATTAACAACATAGTGAGGCAAATTTCGTTGTATTTGAATATGCTTGTTAATTTTGTTGTTGACTGATTGTGAGCATATTTGCTTTATAATTAAAATTTATATACTTGTACGGTAATCACTTTTTAATGATAGAAAATATATGTGATGATTCGATTTTATCCTTGAAGAGAAATTCCACCTGATGATGAAATATGCGGGAAAGATGTGGTTTATACACCCACCACTAACCCACCACTTGTCCCCTATATTATGGAGATTGTGTTGAATGTCATATTTATAAAAAAAATCCGTATGTATTTTAATTTTTTTCACTAAAATTGACAAATGGGGATATTGTTAGAGCAAATGCTCGGTTGAACCTACATACCTTGGTATGTCAAGTATTTTGTCATATTTTAGTTGCCAAAAATATTTCTTGATTTAGTCCACTAAAGTCAGCTTAGGTTTGGAATAGATTAAGTAATAGAGTCTTAGGATTTTTCAAGTTACTCAATACGAATGAATAATTGAAGATCATATGAAGAATCTTGGTCTAGTTATGTTTCGACTTTCAAGAACTTGCTTATCTAGAACTAGAAACCAAGCTTGAGAAAAAACACAAACGTTAGTAAAAAATTTCAAGGTTCGCAGATTCATCCTTGAGTTTATAAGGTTTTGGTTTTGTAGATTATTACTAATGATTTTTGATAGACACATTTTAGTGTCTAAATTACACCTTAATTTCTAGTG
>JAJJMC010005141.1:7539498-7555594 GCA_023531435.1 Papaver californicum
CCTGATTCCTGATTCCTGGTATTTTCCATATTTTCTAAAAATCATCTTTAGTGTATTTTCCTGATTTTTATTAGTTTAGGTTAAGTCCAATATTTTCTAAAATCATTACCTTCACAAGTTCGAGTAACGAACCTCTTTTTACCACTATATAAAATCATATCAATTTTCAATCACTTGGGTTCTCAAATTCTTGAAGTATGTTTGTGAATAAATGATCTTGTAGAACTCAAATTATAAGGAAAATAAAGTCTTTGAGTTTGCGAACCAAGATACGACGAATCTGCAAACCTACTCTAGAGAAATTCTCGGAGAAAATTTGTCTTCAGAGTTCGCAAACCAAGTACAAGAGAAATCTCCTGAGAGTTGAGAGCATTTGAGTTGGCGAACGTAACAAGAATTTGTTCCTTGAAGACCTTTTGAGCATTTGAGTTTGCAAACTTAAAAAGGTGATTCGCGATCCAATATAAACAATGTTCTCCTATAATCTTTTTGCATTTGAATTCGTGAACCTACTTATTTGAGTTCGCGAACCTACAACTGAAAAGTTTTACATTTTCTCTTTTTTTTGGTTCATGTACTTGACTATTGTTGGTCATGAACCTAAAACTTAATGAGCCGGTCCATAAAATATATTTTCTTGGGCTCATTCATTCCCCTTCTTTAGATTTCAAGATAAAATTTCTACACACTTACGAATTGTTATTCTCTAGTTAATTCCTTTAGTTAAAAAATCTAGCTCTTTTCTTGAAAATTTGAGTTATATTTGACAATAATTATTTTATAGAATTCACTTGAGCTACCAATTGTCCACAACTTCAAACCATGGAATAAATTCTTTTCTAGTCTTGTTCTTTCCAAAGACACAACTTTGTATCTTAGAAAACGAATTTGATTTAGCAATTGAGAGTTAACTTGGGATGCAAAAAGTTCATTGTTTATATCCTAAACACCCAGCCTTGATTGACCGCTATGAATTGGAGATATCGGCAACAAAGAAAACTTAATACCTACACCTGTGTATCTTGTCACAAAGTTTTCCAAATACATAAGGATCTTCGAGATCTAAGGTTCGACTTTGAAAGACTTCACTTATGATTCGTGAAGCACAGGTTCACCTATCTTGAAAGAAATATACTTTCATAATTAACCTGTATATGTATTATGTTACTTATAATTCTTGTATATTCTAAGGTCATTCTCTTCTGATATAAATTCATTCAAGAATTGCATATCATATCCAGATTTGATAGATTACTGTAAACACAAGTATAACTCTTATATATTGAAATCCTATTTATGAGTTTTCTATAAGAATTCTTCTTAGTTGATTCCTGTGTAGACTAAAGATTAGGCATCTCTATAATTTCTGAAGAGTATAAACCCTAATCTTGGATTTAGATTCATCTAAATTCATGAACCGATTTCTATCATTGATTTAGAATCGAAAGGAAATCACTAGGCGTCTTGTTGGAGGTAGGGTAACACTAGTCTTCACGGCGAAATATAGAGCAAATTCTAGGCTATAAAGGACATCAACTAGGGGAATCAAGTGCGTAAGTTCTTGTGAGAATCAAGAGACGTAGGGGCACAAATGCAGCAGAGTAAATTGAAGGGTTTATTTTGTCTCAAATACATTCTAGACCAAAGTTTTATATAGTATGCTAATGTTTTTGGCTTATGCACTGTGTGTTCAAACTGGACGAGGTCCCAGGGTTTTACTGCTAGATTGCAGGTTTCCTCGTTAACAAAATTTCTGGTGTCTTGCTTTATTTTTAATTTCCGTATTGTATTAATTGTATATTTATAATTAAAAGTACAAGTAAGTTGTTCGTTAACCAATCCCTGGGATTCAAATATCTCTTATTGAGACTATCCAAGGATATTTTCTTGTCTTCTTTAATCTTGTATTGAAATTCACGTAAGAAAATAATCTATAGGTTCCGTAACAAAAGGTGGTGATGTACTTGGTACCCTCATTTTTACACTTTATTACTTTTATGTTTTTCGTAACTAATGACTTCTACGTAGAAATATATAGTCATATATAAATTTTTAGACTCACCATTGGAGATGTTCCCGCATCCTAAAAATAGTTGTAACCAAATGCCCTTTATTATATAGAGAAGCATGTTATATATAGAGAACATAGACCAATAGACCTTTAAAAAATAGACCCTTCGATCAAGAGCTATGGGATAGAGTGTTTTAACACTGCTTCACATTATCTATAAGAAATCTACCACCAAATTTATGAAATAATGTGAAAATAACCATTTCAATGGATCCACCCTTCTAATATATCTAAAACATATTTGTTTAATATTGTTATATTATATTATGTTGGAAAATCTTCGTTACCGATTTCGACAATAATACGATTTGTATATTATTTATGCCAATTCATTACAACTTTGTAACATTGGTCTTCATACATGTATAACAACTCTCATAATACTTGGTTACCAAAACCAAAATAAGAAGAAAAAAAATAGAAGAATAATAACAATCTATAATTCTTAAACAAATTTATTTTGGTGTATTAAAGCGAGTAATCTCTTTACTTAAGATATTTAATGCCCTTCCTTAGATGCTAATACAATTAATGGATTATGTCTCCAGCATTCAACAATACCTTTGATGTTCTTCAACAACACTTCGATGAACATCAAAAACGAAAGCGAATTGATGTAGCACAACGCTCTTTTACATACTCTCAAAATTAATAGAAAATGCAATTAATTTTCTCTAAATTTTTTCCTCTTCTTTTCTAGCGATTTTTTTCTTCTCCATTTTTCTTCTTTATTTGTATGGAGAATGAGTGAGGTTTATATAGGTTCAAAGGTGACGCTTAATTGGAGAAATTCTTTCATGAAGAGTCGCATCTCTTGGAGAAATCCTTTCACGAAGAGTCATATCTCTTGGAATGAAAAGGTTCAAATTCGAATTAAAAGTTTCATATGAATGGACATAACCATTCACAAGTTCATTCAAATTTAAATTTCTAACTACTTAATAATTTCTATTAAAAAACTCCAACAATCCCCCACATTGAATGAAAGTTCATGCAAATTTAATGCTTACACTAAAGAGAGTTTGTACGGGGAACATCACTGCATCGGGATAGATAACTTGTGGGTTTGAATTTTCCGTAATTACCTACCGGGATTACTGGCTGATTAGTGAACATGATGTCTTGAACTATTCAACCCTATGATGCAATCTGGTGCAATAGATATTACACAACTTATTTCCTTATATATTTCGTTCTTGGTTGTGTTCTTTACGGCCCTGAACGATACTGGAATCCTATGAGTGCTTTAGAGTAACTAAGTCTTATAGTTCTCATAGAAGCGTCCCTACTTCTTACTCATATAGGTGATTTTCTTTTGAGAGTATCCTGCTATACTTTAATTTTTTAAACTAATCTATAGGAATCATTAAAAGAAAATTCTTATCCTCATCCGTAACAGGCAACACTGATGCTCATCCTAGGAATGAGAGAGAAAAGATCTATTTAAGTATTTTCTGACGAGTAACTTACAACTTAGTTGTCCCTTTTGAACCTATACCTTGGGATATCCAATCGCTTTGTTGGGTTACCGCTTGCAACTTACTCTTTTAATAGGATATAATATCATCCGCTTGATGATGCAATTCATGCTCTATAGAATTTGTATCCATTGTTGACTTGATACAATTCCCAAACATTTTTTATTTTCTATGCGCGCATTTGAGAGAAAGTTGCTTTATGATGCTATACCGTCGATGTATTTGTCGACACGTACCATAATATCCCAAACTAAGTGTTCTTCCCAAATAATTATTTGATATAGACAATTTTATTTTGAATGCATATACTCTGTCCACACGAGTATATAATCAAAGAAATTTCAAATTAATTATATTTCATCTCCGGCTTTATGTCCAAAGATTTGGAGTGCGTAGTTGATCTCGCTATCAACCTTCATTTGGATGATTTTCTTGCTACCACATTTCTTCAACAACAAACATATAGTTTTCCGTTTATTTGAATCAACCGTAAGATATCTTTCAAGCACTTCTTGATATGCCGCATAAAGTAATTTCCAAAATTATACTCTTTGATATCTTATGATTCTAACTGTGATTTACAAGATATCTAATTTTTCACACGTCAATCAACCGATGTTCCACTAACATATGAACCACAATTCATATGTATAACATCCAAAATATATGGATTTTCTTACTATGTGATAATAAATCATTTATTCTTCCCCTCCCCCCCATTTCATGACTATTACCAATTTTTATGAAATCACAACCATACACTTATGTATACAAGTTCCATGAGCATCAATAGCTTTAATCATGATAGACCAGTTTATACATGATAGAGATCATTAAAGGGTTTTCAAACAAACCACACAATTGATACATTATCAAGGAAATAAATAAAAAATACATAGTAAGCAACTGTTTTAACGCATTTTTCAATTTATAGACAGACATGCGCCGTGATTTTAGGATTACTATATCTCCCACACAGTAATTCCAAATAATGAATTTCAAAATGAAAAATCAAGGTAAGTTTCTTACTATCTATTATCACATAGTAAGAAAGTCAAGGTAAGTTCCTGAATTTCAACATAGTTTGGGACATTAAGGTACTAGTCGACAAATACATCGCCGATATAACACCATAAAGTACTTTCTCTCAAATGCGCGTTTCAAAAATAAATAGTGTTTGAGAATTGTATCAAGTCGACAAAAGAATACAAATTCTAGAGAGCATGAATTGCATCATCAAGAGGATGGGATTATAGGCTATTAAAAGAGTAAGTTGCAGCGATAACCCAACCTAGCAATTGGAGATCCCAAGGTCTAGGTTCAAAAGGGACAACTAAGTGAAAGAGATTTTTTCTCTCTCCCATTCCTAGGATGAGTGACAGTGCTGCCTGTCACGAATTGGCATAAATAATACACAAGTCGTATTATTGTCGAAATCGGTAACAAAGATTTTCCAACAATCTTAAGACATTTAATGCCCTTCCCTAGATGATGATACATGCAATGACATATATCTCCAGCATTCAACAATACCTTTGATGTTCTTCAACAACACTTCGATTAACATAAAAAACGAAAGCGAATTGATGTAGCAAAACTCTCTTTTACATACTCAAAATTAGCAGAAAATGCAATTAATTTTTTCTTTTTTTTCTTTTTTTTCTAGTGTTTTTTTCCTCCATTTTCTTATTTATTTGTATGGAGAATGAGTAGGGTTTATATAGGTTCAAAGGTGACTCTTGGAGAAATCCTTTCATGAAGAATCTCATCTCTTGGAGAACTCCTTTATGAAGAGTCATATCCCTTGGAATGAAAAGGTTCAGATTCGAATGAAAAATTTCATATGAATGGACACAAAGATTCACAAGTTCACTTAAATTTAAATTCCTAAATTTTTTTGCTTCGAAAAAAGAAATTTTTTCTAACTAGCTAATAATTTTTATTTAAAAATTCTAATATATTTTATTAACCTTAAATTTACACGGCACTTGATTTGTCGTTTCTCTTCAATTTCTCTTCACATCACATTTGATTAGTTCTATAACGAAGACTTTCAACTACTCTTTCAATAAAGTGGTTCATTGAGCTTGGGATGGAAAGGATTTCCCTTTTTGCCCATAGTAGTATCACGTCTTTCCTTTTGACTGAGGGGATTAATCCCATAGCCTTAAGCCCTTGCTCTTACGGGCTCTCGGTCGTTTCTCAAACCTTGGCGAAGAGCTCATCGACACTTCTTCATTGTCCGACCATCCGAAACTCTGTATACGCTACTTAATTTTTCTCAGTTGTTTTTCAATTTCCTTGCTTCTTTTTCTTCTTAGTATGAGCTTTCTCAATGTTCACTCTCAGTATTTCCCTAATTCCCAAATATCTTTGTTTTCAACAACAACTACTACTTTTTCTCTTTCTAAAATACCCAAATCTTTTCACCCTCCAATCAATGTCTTCTCTACGACAACAACTTCATCTTTACTACCTAAATTTATATTTGAAACAAGAAGAAGAAACCCTGGTAAGGCTTCATCAAATCGAGATACTCCAATTTGGGGTGGTAATGGTGAATTAGATAGTTTTGAAGTTTCTAGACAACTTGATGATTTAGCAATTGATGGAGTTGTTTATAACAAAACTTTGAGACTTGTTGAGTCTTCTATGTTTGCTGCTGTTGCTGGATTAGCCTATTTCTTGAGTAATTCTCTTGCAATTGAGGTAAATATATAACAATGCACAATCTATAGTATACTGTGTTATAGTAATAAGCTGATTTTGATGACATTAACTAACAGAAATGGCTGTTTTTTTATATCTGATGAACCAAATGATGCCCGTTAGTGGTTACCATTTTGTTGCTGCTCATATTAGAAATTCTCAGTTCTTAATAGTCATTGTAGATAAAGTAAAAGTTGAAATTTTTAATGCCGTGCAGAACTATTTTGGTTGTTTCTTCTCTTTGCCAATTGTAATCTCTTCTATAAGATGGGATCTTGCAGCTGGTAGAAAAACTATGGTTAGTACTTATTCCTTAGCTATACTTCCTTTTTATAGTTCAGAAATATATATATATGTTCATGGTGATTAAACTTGGATAAGACCTGAATCTTTTGGTTCGATAATGGCCAAAATATATGCGCCGTATATATCGGTACTTACTCTTGAAAGGTTTGACATGTTTGGTATTTCCCCTTCTTATTTCAGGTGGCAACTGCCATGCTATTACTTACCTTGTCAGGTCCAGTAAAGGCTTTAACCTATTTGGTGAGCATTCTTGAAGTATCTTCGTGTTTTTCGACAAAATTCATACTTGTTTGCTCCTTTTTTTGTCTGTTTTAATACTTATTTTATTGCGAATGAGTTAATCTCTCTTTCTACTGCATAGGCTTGGGCAGTTGTGAAGGGGATTTAAAGCTAAATATTATGAACAAGTGGAACATCTTTTTCTAACTCGGGAAATTTAATCAGAATACATAATTTGGATCATAGTAATTGAACTTTAATGTACTCTCAGTTAGTTAGACATAAGTCTGTCTACAGTCCATATATTTTATGGAGATAAAACATTTTTCTATCATTTATTTTTTATATTGCTTTTCTATCATATTTTTTTTTTTTGCTTTTCTATCAAGCAAAACCAGTATGTTTATGTTTTGTTAGTTAGTTCACTTATGGAAGATTTTTCAGCTGTGGGGAGTCCTCCTTTAAATATCTGGGTGTCTCCTTAGTCTTACTTTTCATCTTACCTCATTGCAGCTCATGCATGGATTGGTTGGCCTTGCCATGGGTTCTTTGTGGAGGTACTGTGTGAAAGATCTATTTATATCCTTATGCTAGTTTTTCTCCAAGTTTATAAGATATGTTGGACATGCTATTTGTCTGGAGTAAACCAATGGGACTTGTGTATAACCGGGTCTAGTTGCTTTAAAAAATGACTTCCAAGTACGACTGAGCTCAATGTGACTTGCCCACGTTTAATGACTAGAAGTGTCTTAAAGTGAGATCATTTTGGCCTTTCTATCTTCCACTGTTTATTTATTCATGCGTTATTGCAACCACTAAAATATTAATGGGTTATGGTTCTCTTTCATATTCACAGGTTGAGGGCTAATTGGGGTCTCTCCATTGCTCTGTGCACATTTGTATTGTTTACCCACTCCATCTAAGCTCCTATTCCCTTGATTTTATATAATTCTTTTTCTGACGAGATGGGTTGTTCTTGAATCCAGGTTAGAGCTATGGGTGCAATGGGGTATGTTCTAATATCCTCATTTTTGATAAGAGAAAACATACTATCCCTGGTAATAATTCTTCTTTTTAATTTCAATACGTCTATATGTTGTCATGGTAGCTTGATTACTAAATCTTACACTTGGGTGCAGATCACCATAAACATTCACGCTTCACTCACTTACATTCTAACCGCCATAGGTGTTAATACAATTCCATCAATGTATACAATCTATGCCATATTTGGTACCGTGGTATTTCTTCAACACATCTTTTCTGTATCTGCTTTCTCATTTGATGATTCAAATAGAGACACTTTTTCTGAGAAAGACACTAAAATATGTTTTTCCTTTTCTTGAAACAGCTTTTACTCAACTGTGTGTTCTTTGTATTCTTGCTACACATTCTTTATGCTGTGTTCCTGACCAGGCTTGGGATGAAGGCTTCTTTGTCACTGCCTAAATGGGCAAAAGTGATTTGAAGTTCATCGGATTCTCAATAATTCTACTGTTGTTTAAGAATGCATCTTTAATTCTTCTTCTTACGCTGTTTGAAGACGTCACATTTGATGGCCTTTTCCATCAATGTTATCACCCTCTTCCTTAACTTTACAACTCCTCAGCCAACAACCTGAAGACACAATTGCTGACCGAAGATATAGATGAGGAACCAAGAACATAGACAAATGGACTTCATGTTGTCCACTCAATATAAGAACATAATAAACTTTGATGGTTCTGATTAATTAGTTGTGAATTTTACTCATGGTGATTGTGCATCACTGCATAATTTTGCCTTATGGTTGTTCTTGAAGGAAACATAATTTATAATTTTATCAAACATCTCATTTGAATTGTAGCAAGCCTAAATTGATGGTGTACTATTTCCATAGATAAAACTACATTGTTAACATCATTGGTTGAAAATATGACAAAACAGGATGTATATTTTAGCTGGATGGGCAACATCTAGGTATAGTTTCAGGTGAAATTCATGCCCAAAATCGTGTGGATTTAGTGCATAAAACACAACCTTGAGTTTAACCAGACTATAGATAGCTCGAAAAAAGAGATATCTCGCTCCTAAAATAATGCCCGACCATCCATCTACAATACTTATAGGTTGGCAATAAGAATTGCACTTGGGCATCTCTACCAACCCATTGATGCCACAAAATAAAAGAGGATCATGTTCGCTTATCCACTACTGGCACCACGCTCTGTTAATGATATTGTTTGTTTCTGTTACAGCATTCCAGGCATTGGGGATTCCAGATGGATCTCTGGCTCTCAGCCAAGCAAAAAAAATAAATAAAAAGATGTTGAGGGAAGCTGAACAATTGAACTTTGAAATTATTCATTTCTCATTCCAAACACCATTCAGTTCTCATTCTGATGCAAATTAGTAGCTCAGTTAGACAAAATCATTATTTCACTTAATAGAATTTAGCCAACCAGAAGAGATCTGCTCAGTGTTCGGACTTTGAGAGGAAGAATGTCTTTATGATTCCCATCATCTCACCACCAGGAAATCGTCCAAGGCTGCCCCTAGCTGCTGCTAACTCGTGAAGTCTGCTTACTAAACCACCACAGAGCTTCATGCAGATCACTTTTCTCCTCTTCTAAACCAATCTCTCTCAGGTCCGCAGCGGGATCTACTTTTGGAAAAGGATCAAGGGAAGTTCCCATTATAATAGTGCCAACCAACCACTATCACCATCTTTTTTCTTCATTCAGTGTATCAACTCATGAGCTATAATAGTGTTGTCATTGACATGGAATAAGCTTTTCTGGGAAGAATAAATCATATACAGAGAACGGACAGATGCTTGGTGCGCCACCACTAGTCCACTACGCACCCTAAAAAGGACCCATTCATTCATTCACTCACTTAAAACGATTTGTTCTCCTTCCCAGAAACGCTGAAAACTAAAAGAGGGAAGAAGAGGTTTTTTTGTTTATCTGATTTTTTTACTCTACTAAAAACTAAATTTCAAATTCAGCTGTTATTGGCCGAACAAAGGATAATAACTACTGCATCAATGTATTGGCTTCAGGATATAAACAATGGACAAGAAAGGGGTGGGCTAACAGCTTAGGAAATAAACAAACTGTAAAACTTACAAATTCCGTAATATCTCACATATTCTACAGCAGGACTAAATAGAGAAAAAGGGCATGAGACTGGGCAACTTCATAAAAACTATTGCGGAGCATTAGCTTCCAGACTTGGTATGCATTTCATGTGAGAATACTAGACCTTGATATTTAACACGACTGCGAACTTCTTTGGATCTTCCTGGAAATCTGCAGTGATAAGGAATCAAGCCGAACATCAAAAGAGTGAATCTTCAATCAACGATCATAACTGATGAAACCCTATGCTTGAATTCGTGGACCAGTATATCTTCCTGGACGCATATATAGATCATTCGGTGTATCAATCTCCTTCAGCCATGCATATTCCTCTTCTTTCCCTTCACATATCCCATACACACTCTCTGTTGCTACAAAGATTTTCATTGATGAAACCCATCCAACTAGTCAGCAACTTCTGATATTTATTAGCACAGTTTGTCAAATTATTTTCCAAGTGTTTTTGAGTATGGAGAGACAATACTTACGGAAACTGGTGTAAGAGTAGTCATGGTAATAAGTACATTTCCTGCCGGCAGTTTCTTTGTAGGGAGGTGCAAGTATGTCAAGCACAGCGCAGGGAGTGACTGCAGTGAAACAATGAAGATTACCTCCACTTTTAGGGTACAACGCTGACGCTCTACATGGCGCTGTTAGAACTTTGTCTACAGCTAACTTCGCCAATCTAACTGCCAGCAAAAAAATCCATTAAACCTAGCATTCCCAGTTTGCCTATCAGGCAGATAAAAAAGAAATATTAATGCACGACTGTATTGCTAGCAATCAATACTCCATCCTAGACGAATCAAGACCTCCTTCGAGCATGCCAGTGACACCTTTACCATCTTAAATTTTTTTTTTTCTTTATCTGAATTCTGATCATTTACATGGGTGAATTTAACAACAATGACATGATTCCATTCTTTTCGTCAATAACAGCGAATCTTTTTTGGACGATTGATTTGCTGAATACCCAGATACAACGCAAAATTGGACAAAGGGTATTATTTTGTATTCAGTATAGAGTGCATGACTAAAATACAAGCAGTACTAGCATCACATTATTCATTATTAGCTCAAAGCAAGATGAAGAATTGAACAATTCTGCTTCAGCTGTTGTTATATGTTTGGAACTACTGCACAATGGTGTTAACTAATAGCAAACAGCATACAGGAGATCCTCAAGAGCCCAGACAAATGAAAAGAAGAAAACAGGCCTCCCAATTATCTTCATGAATTTCTTCATTTCTTTTGCCACCCAAAATACACTAGATTGCAAGATTTGGATCATTAAAAACAACGCGAAGATTTCGTCTAATTGATATTCCAGAGTCATAGAAATAAGTACCAGGCTATTAACAAAAAGTGCTCCAAGGACCAAGAAGTGCCTATTGCCTATTAATATTACATGCATAAGTTGGAAAGTAACAGGCTGATGACTATCTTGGACAAATTTACAGGCCAAAAAATGGACTAAGATCAGTATCTTACTTGGTCAGCTGGACCCAGGTTTAAGTGACTCACCTACGATAAACTAAACAAAATATATGCTATATACCATACCAAAGTTAGAAACACACCAGGAGAACTGCCGATTTTCCGTACGCAGGCAGGCTCAACCCAGTCATATCCTTTCACGTGCATGGAGCCATAGAGTATTTTGCTTAAGACAGTCATTCCAGGATGGTCGTGAAGTGGAATTACTGATGAAGTTGGCAGAGAGAATATACACATCTGCACAATATTTTGTGTGTCACTGAGTACCCAAAACTGTTCTCATAACTTCGAAGACTGTAAATTTCAATAAAATATTAAAATGCTACAGAATCCATCAAACCCAATCTTTTATATTTCTTTTTGTATAACAATTTAACACTGACAAGATGGAACTTCAATATTCTTTAAAAAAGTGGTTGGCAGAGATCAGTTCTAGAATTCATACTTCTATTGAAAGAAAAACTCTAGGCCACCTTCTTTGTTGGTTCTGGAGATTACTTCTGCATTTCATACAAATATTGGGGTTGTTCATATAAACATATGACCTGATCACCCAATCAGTTTATTGTACTCAGACAACTATAATATTCCGTTGAGTATTTAAATCAATGTGTTGTCTCAAAATATCTCAGTCTAAGTTATATGGATTCTGACGACAGATGGGAAAAATATTGGTACTGCTATATTAGAAAATAAAGGTATATGAACCCAGAAGCATCTCATATTCTAACAAGTGTAAGTTCATAACCAATTTTCACCTAATGAAATTGTCAGTAATCTACCTCCATAACCTCAGAAAGAAAGATTTTGGTAGGAGTGCATGATAGAGATGGACTGAATTTTGAGTGGACACTTCTATAAGGTAACATGATCCTTTAATAAAATTTTAAGATGTGGACAAAGAACGTTAAACCAGAAACTGTTGCGATAAACAAGAGATTAACAAAAATGTCATATGTTCTCAACCTTCGACTTTGTAAGTGATGCAAGAAGAGTTATGTTAACTTACTGTAAAATTATCACATTCATGTATGTCCAAGAACGTAATAGGTTGAGCCCATCGACCTACCCTGTCGAACAAGCTTTCACCAAAAAAACCATGTCCCCTGTCATCATCTGCATTATTCTCTTTGAGCCCGACATCAGCAGGAGCAATGGTATCTACAGAGAAAGAACCATCTAGAATATTGGGTAAAAATAAGTAATGAAAGGATGTGAGGTAATCCAGGAAGTTCACAGCTATTTTTTTTATCTTAAACTCACTTATTTAACTGAAATTACCACCATATTGGCCATATTAGCCTCTACGACAACCCTTTTCACTATACAACCAGGACATGATGCTGAATATTTTAGTAAAAACAGCTCTTTCTTAGACTATGTCTGCTTTCTCTTGGACCTTTTGGTGTCTGCTCTTATTTGAAACTTTCTTTCTATATACAATTTCAAGCAATCCGTATAACTTCCCTAAATAGAAATGGAAACGCTCAGACACCAGCGTTTCACTTCATACTCTTAGATACTTTTTTCTTGTTTGTTCTAAAATTACATCAGCAGCTAATCAAACAGGTTTTAGTAATGAATCAGTAGCTCGAAATATGTTAAGAGTAAACAGCTGGTAAATACAAGAGGAGTTAATTCATGCCTTTATTCACAATTCACAGACTACAGATAACTTGCAAGAGCATATGCTCAAAGCGGGGGAAGTAGTGCTGAATCTTAACATCAATAAATGCAGACATACAATATTTTTGACTATGCAAGCAAGGCAAACAACTTATCAGTCATAAAATAACAGACTTTCATGCATATTGTTCATCCGTTCCATAAATTTTTTAAAATTCACCTTTTTTCGGGCCTGTTCCAAAAAAATGGGGGCCCCTCCGAAATTGCAAATCATGGGGTGAAATTTCATCTTATATCTAAAGGTTCATGCATCTGGTATAGGTTGCGAATAGTGCAAATGAAATATTAAGGAGAAGGAAACCTGCAGCCAACCATTGCAGCTGCATCTAAGTTAGTATAGATTGAGAGCACACAAGTAGCTAAGAATTCACCAAATTCAAAGTATAGTTATCAATTTTGACACACTTCTTTTAGGATTACGAAAAAGATTATTACAGCAGTATTTACTCTCTATCTTTGTTCTAATTTTGTTAATTGACTAACAATTATGTGTTTTCGAGGAGCAACAATTCCTTCAAATAATACCCCACCACTAATTTCATCATTCTAACCCCTCTCTGGCAAACATTCTTCTCCACTCAATTAACTGTTATCCCGACTCTTGGTGTAACAAGCCAATATGATCTCACTCATATTGAATGATCATATCAGAAGAAAAACCTCAAAGAAAAAGCTAATAATTCAATGTACTTACATTAAATGTTAAAATAAAAAATGTGCTTGTTGTTAGTACTTCAAAGGGAAGAGGAGAAAAGAACGGGCAATACAAAGTAAGGGATTAAATCCAAAAATCTAACCCTAAAAAATAAATAAAACATTCCCAATCCCTATTCACAAAATTATATGACAAAACCTTGATTCAATTTCACATAATTCATTATAACCGAAAACGCAAAATTTAAAAACTAAAAATTGATAAAAATAAACGAATAAATTAAATAGATCGACTATATCAACAAAGGTGACTACTGATTACCTAAAAGAGAGCAAAGCTTTTGGATTGCTTGAGAAGAAGCAAAAGGAGTTCCTGAAGGCGTAGTAAAGGTCTTTCTGCATAGGCCATAGAGAGCCTGAATAGAAGAAGAGTTCTTCGTCATCCGCGTTTGGGGCAGTGAGTGGCTGAGACAGACTGTAGATACTATTACTAGATATAATGCTCGAATAGTGTTCGGTCCTAAAAAAATACTATTATGTGTATAGTGTACGGTGAGTCGGAAGAGTGATAAAAAATTTACTCCTTACCTAATATAAAATCGAAATTAATGTAATCTCTTTAAAATTAAAAAAGAAACTGATTTCATAAATATCCATCATTTTTTTATCTTATTCTTTATTTTCCGTTTATCTAGTGGGACTATAAAATTTTTAAACTCCATCTTTATAATATGGACGAATGAAGTACTACATAAAATATTATAAAACACCAAGATGACTAAACTTAGTGGTAAAAAACCTATCCATAAGTTAAGATCCATAGAAACACCATATTTTCAAAAGTGATATAAAAACATCAATTTTTTTAAAATGTATAAATTACATTTATTTCATCTTAAAAGAAATATTCAGCTTACCCTCGTACTTGTATTTTTCTTTTCCATATGAGATCTATCGTCTCTCTTTCTCTATACCACCGTCAACAACACCTCCTACCTACTCCCGCACCACCAGCAAAACCACGAAGATCTCCTGATCCTCCACCAACACCGTCTTCTTCTCTTTTTCTCCCACCACCAACAACACCGCCGTCTCCACCTTCCTCACCAACAACACCGCTGTCTCCATCTTCGCCACCAACATCTCATTTTCTTTCTCCCACACCACCACCAAGCCCACTACCATGTCTAGATCCGCCACCAACAATACCTCTGCCTCCTTCTTCTATTCTCTACAACCACAACCAGGGCTTCAGATCCGCCACCAAATCACTTCCGCCTCCTCTTTCTATCATCTATAACCACTACCATCACCTCTAGATTTTTCCCCAACAACACCTCCGCCTCCTACTTCTATCCTCAAAAACCACCACCAACACCCTCTTATGATGTATCATCACCAAAAAAAATGTTAATACATCATCATTATCGAAATCAATGTTGTGTTAGTAAAATGACAAGTTTATGTTGAAACCACAAATTTTGATAAAATTAAACAACGTTGAAACCGATGTTTTTGTTGATGAAACAGTAAGTTTATGTGGAAACTAAATTTGCTTTCAACTAATTTTTGCCTGTTTTTTTATCACGAAACCAATGTTTTGACGGTTGTTTGTGGGGACAAACGAATTGAAGGGTAATTTAGGGAAAATAAGGTGAGAAGGTGATAATTCGTCAATCCTTAAACATTTGTACTGTTGAAGTACTTTGTTTAGATTCGAGAGATCAATTTATATAATCCTGACCTAAACCAAGCAATGGTCCTTTCAGTCTTGCTTTAGTCATAAAATAAGAAGGAAAATGGTTGGTCTTAGGAAGGGAAGTGAGGGAAGGATTGAGGTCAGAGTATCAGACTTTGTAGGATGTAGTAGGTGTGAATAGCTATGAACAATTTCATGTGAGAAGGCTGAATGATTGAGTTGTTCAACTTGTTCTGTGTTAGACTTGTTTCAGAGTTCGACTTCTTGTTGTCTAATCTAGACTTGTTGTTCTGTTCAATAGATTGAAAATCTATTTATATCATAGCTATTATAACCACTTGACCTCTTCTCTGGAAGAAAGTTTCGATAGTTGAGTAGTGACGAAGTGTAGAAGGTGCAGAAGGTGTTGACAACTGCTCTCCATTTCGATTAAGGCTAAATAGTCAGTTATTCAACTTACCACTCCTTTACTCAACTGCTGATCGAACCTTCCAGAGTTTCTCTTTAGTGGGTGCACTGCTGCACCACATGTCGTACACCACCATACCAAAACCCTAATAAGTATCGCGACATTTGCGATATTTGATTGTTTCTATTTGTTCTTTTTGGATAGACACATTTTAGTGTCTAATTTGCACCTTAATTTCTAGTGAGT
>JAJJMC010005141.1:7560594-7572933 GCA_023531435.1 Papaver californicum
CAAGTTCGAGAATCGAATCTTTATTTACCACTTCTAAAATTACATCACTTGCTTGACTAGGATGATGAGTCTTGACAGACTAAAATGAAGTACATAGTTATTTATTTATTAGGAACAATATGTTTAACTAGGTCAATTTGCATTGACATGCTTATTTTGTAAAAATAAGTGTATGCTGCTGAGCATGAAAAAATGTGTCTGAAGCTATAAAATTTATGAGCATAAGCCCACACATAAAAATATATATGTGTGCGGCCACACATGAAAATAAACGTGCGTGAGAGGTCACACATATGAATGAGACCTAGCATGGCCTTTGACCAATAAACTAGGGTTTTGAAAATTGCATGTATGCAGCAAACCCTAATAAGCAAATACTAGTGTTGACGTTAAGGTTCCTTAGTTGAAAAGACTTGCTAAGCTATACGAGTTTTGCCAATTTTAAAAAAACACGAGCTTGCCCAGCATTAAGACGCACAAGCTCTTCTCTTTTACTTAACAAGCACGATTTTAAAGTAAAAGAGTCAAAACCCTAATCTGAACAAGAGCTCAGGCATTCACGTTTTTTTTTACTCTGTACTAGGCCTCACATGTTAAGGGCAAAAGAGTAAAATACCAAATTTGTCAAGAAGTAGGACGTCAATGCTTGGTCTTTGAGCAATGGCGTGCAAGTTTTTCCTTAAAAGCAAAACACAAGCTTTAACAAGGCGTACGCGTTGGGGAATTAGATTTTGAAAGTACAAATTAAACTTTGAACTTTGATCATTTGAGACACTTATAAGTGTTGCAAATCCTATTTTAAGCGTTTGAAAACCTTAAATTGAATTCTTTTCACTCATTCATATTAGTCGTCACTAAGCAAGGATTAATGTGACTGAGGTTGGATTTTTAGCTAGTAGAAGCTATGAAATTGTGTGTGAGACAATTTTAACTTTGAATTTAAGCACAATTGTGGTGCTTTAATCAAATGGATTCACATGTAATCTTCTATATAGAGCTATATATGTATTTTAGTAAGTCAACAATATTTAGTTGTGAATGAACATTGACACAAAATAATTTTGGGAATTCACCTGCGGAATATAATACCAAATGATATTCAAGTTTGCTCTATACTAGTGGGTAATCCATCTAGAAGCTTGAGATTTTGAGAGACAGGAACTTAAGCCTCTGTCTTGATAGGTATTAATACCAAATAATACTCAAATTTCTCTATACTAGTGGACAATCCATCTAGGAGCTTAAGATTTTGAGAGACATGAACTTAAGCCTCTGTCTTGTCATAAGGTAATTTTGGAATTCACCTGCGGAAACACCAAATAATACTCAATTTGCTCTACACTAGTGGGCAATACATCTAGGAGCTTGAGCTTTTGAGAGGTAGGAACTCAAGCCTCTGTCTTGAAATTCTCTGCAGAATTCTGAAGTTTAATGTTTCTAAGACCCGGGTCAGAGACACAATGTTTTTCTTTTTACTATTACCCTTGACAAAAACCCACCATCTACATTAAGTCCCCTGTTTAGCATAAAACGAGTAATATTGTGTGGTAAGCACTAGATGGTGGTCTGCCAGACGAAAGTAAAACAAAATATAATTTTATAGTTCAGTGGTTAGATATTACCAGAAGACTAGTAGTCGGCTTGTACTTCTAATATTATCACGTTGATGGATCCACAAGTCAGGAGTGATTGACAGGGATGTATAGAGGTACATCATCATCGTCAGGGATGTAACATCATTTGGACATGCCTTCAGGTACGAATATACAAACTTACATGGTTGGACATGCAAGAGAGAAAAAAAACATAGCCGGATGGACAAGAGAGAAGTCTTTCTCCTTCTGGATGAACAAGAGAGGAGGCATGTCTGAATTATGGACGGACATATAAGTTGAGTGGGCTGGTGTTTGTGGGGAAAAACAAAATGAAGGGTAATTTAGGAAAAATAGGGTGAATAGGTGAGAATTCGTTAATCCTTAAACATTTATACCGTTGAAGAACTTTTTTTAGATTCGAGAGATCAATCTGTATAATCCAGGCCTAAACCAAGCAATGACTGTTCCAGTCTTGCTTCAGTCACAAAATGAGAAGGAGAAGGGTTGGTCTTACGGAGGGAAGCGAGAGAAGAATGAGGTCAGAGTATCAGACTCTGTTGGATGCTTGGTGTAAATAGCTATGAACAAGTGATCTGTGTGAGAAGGTTGAATGATCAAGGTTGATCGACTTGAATTGTTTTGTTTCATAGTAAACTTGTTGTCGTGTTAGAACTTGAAAACTTGTTTCTTTTGTTCAATGAATTGAACATCTATTTATATCATAACTATTGTAACCACTCGACCTCTTTTCTGGAAGAAACTATCGATGGTTGAGTAGTAGTGAAGTGGAGAAGGTGTTGACAACTGCTCTCCACTTCGATTAAGGTTGAATATTCAGTTACTCAACTTACCACTCCTCTACTCAACTGTTGCTCGAACTTTCTAGAATTTCTCTTAGTGGGTGCACTGCCGCACCACATTCCGTAGACCGCCAGACCAATACCCTAATGAGTATCCCCCAATTTGTGATATTTGATGTCTCGTATAATGTTGTAGTATTAAACAATACTAATGTCAAGTGCATTGAGACTTGTTTAATGGGTCTCTTGATTAAGGACTTGTCCTGCTTGACTAGCTGATGAGTCTGTCTTGCTTGACTTGACTAGTGAGTCTAGCAGAATAAAATAAATGTGTCTTGTTTGACTAGATGATGAGTCTAGCATGCTAAAAAATATGTATTTATTTGTGTATAAATAGTAGTGTGCCTGTCTTAGTCAATCTTGCATTGGTAAGAGTATACAGCTGAGCATGAAAAATTGTATGTGAGAGATCTAGTATAGCTTAGGATTTTTGAGATTTGTCGAAACCCTAATTTATTAAGCCAGAATATTCACGTGAACAAAAGAAAGGGAGGAGCATCCAATTTTGGTTTTCACGTGATGGAAGGGGAAAACTGACCAATTTTGGTCTTCACGTGGCAGAAGAGGAGGAGACCAAGCTTGGTTTCATGTGAAGGGAGAAGAGGAGCGCCAAACTTTGGTCCTCAAGCAAGAGTCTCATATTTTTACAAGAAGCAAGACACTCATATTTTACTCTTTGCACTAAACCTCACATGTTGAGGGTAAAAGAGTAAAATTATCAATTTTTGACAAGCAGCAAGTTGTGTAAACTTGGCTTATGAGTAGAAGCACATGATTGGCTCAGGAGTAGTCACGCAAGCTTATGTGCTTGGCTAAGGCGTGTATGTTGGTAGCAAGAGAGGTAGAGACGTCTCCCTCTTCAAAAATTAGGGTTTGAAAGAGTTTGACAGAAGGCTAGAAGCTTATATTTTACTCTTGTATTCAACCTCTCATGTCAAGGGTAAAATAGTAAAATTATCAAATATTTGGAGAGAACCATGATGCCCATGCTAGGAGTGAAGTCGTGCAATATTTTCTCTAGAAAGCAAGACGCACAAGACCTGTTTTTTGGAAAATTAGGGTTAACTTTTCAAATTCCAAAATTAGGGTTTGGAATCTGACACGCTTTTGTAACATTTATAAGTGTTATAAAACTGTTTTCAAACCACATTTTGTCATACTTTTGCAATGTTTTCAAGTGTTACGAATCTATTTTCAAACCCTAATTAGGGTTTGAACATTTTTGACACACTTGTTGACATGTTTATAGATGTTGCGAATTAAGCGTTTCAATGACCCTTAAATTGGATCCTTTTCTTACTCAGTTAGTTGTCTCTTTAAGCAAAGGATTAACGTGAGATTTTAGCTTAGTAGAACCTATGAAATTTTGACTGTCACAATTTTGACATTTTAATTTAATCACAGTTGTGGCACTTTAATTATATATATATATATATATATATATATATATATATATATATAACTATATGTGTATTTTAATAGGTTAATATTGTTCAATTTGAACATGAATATCAACACAGGCAATTTTGGGGATTCAACTGTGGAATATAGCACCAAAATAGTACTCAAATTGCTCTATACTAGTAGGCAATCCATCTAGGAGCTTGAGATTTTATGTAAAAATCATAAAACATCTGGGAATGTTGTTGTGAGCGCCAGTGTTGTTCTGATGATTTTGTGTAGTGATGAATATTGATTAAATTCATCATTTCACTCGTATATGTTGACCATACATATAAATAGAGGACATGGATAAGCGCATGAGAGGGTAGGGATAATCGCCTACTCAAGAATTCTTTTGCAGAATATTAAAAGCTTAGTATTTCTCAGACCAGGGTTGAGAGGTATTTTCTATTTTATCCCTGTCAAAAAGCCACCGTCTACATTAAGTCCCATGCTTAGCACGTAACGAGTAATGTTGCATGGTAAGCACTAAATGATGGCCTAGCAGACAGAAATAAAACGAAGAGATAACTTGATAGTTTTATTGGTTAGATATTACTAGAGGAATAGTAGTCGTTTTTGAACTTATGAACAAGTCAGCTAGGAGACCATCTTGGATATGCTAGTAATGATTTGGCGTCAAAGCTCTTGATCAGACAAACATAGTTTGATAGTAGACGCGTGAGTACTATTTCAAAGTTGAAGTAGACAAGCACATCTAGGCTGGAGAGGTATGAATGAACTTTGACTGGAGTTGAACGTGCAAGTTGAACAAAGATGGACTGGAAGTTGTACATGTGAGTAGTAAAGCTGGTCGTATATGTTCAATAGGGTCAATGGACGTGTGCGTCTTGACTGAAAGAAAGGCGGAGCAAATGGACATGAAGGTAGTTGGATGTTTGAGCCAAGCTAGGATGGATAGGTGGATCAGGCTATACGAACATATAAAAGGAGATTTGGATAAACTTGGTAGATTTGATAGTCAGGTTATAGATCGGAGGTACAAGTTAGGTCGACCATTGGGGTAAACAAGTTTATTTAAGGTTTGAGTTGTTCGGTTGAATATGTTAGAGGAGATAAGTTAGTAGGACGGACAAACAATGTCTTGACCAGACGACATCAACTTTGTTTTGCGTATGAGAGCGCTAGTCTTCTCCTGTTTAGATTTAGCCTTGTTTGCTATAAAAAAGGACCTTGTTCCCATCTTCCAGCGTCAGTACTTCAAACAAAATTTGTTTTCTCTTTTACTGGCTACGTCTTTGAAAACCTAATTTTATGAGCCTAGTTAAGTTTCTTTGTTCTCACGAGAATATCAACCACAAGACCATCCATCAGGTAAGTTAAGGTCTCCCTTATCTCTTTTGTTCGCAGGCAAAATTAGGGTTTAAATTAAAACCCATTTCTAAACGTGAATGTTTGTTCACGTGAAAAATTCCATTTTTTTTGCGGGTGAAAGTTCATGTGAACTTTTATCCTTTATTCCTGTCTTAACATCTTCTGCTCTTATAGGCGCGATTTCTTCTTATATTGCTGCTAGCATTGTCTCGACCATCAGCTTTGTTGTTGGTGATATCATATAAGTAAGTTGTACAAATTCACTATTCTTTTGTTAATGATATTCCCATTTCAAGAGTATGAATCCTTTACTTTTATGGTTTATTGTGACTAAATTTATCCTTCTTGATTGATTATATTGCTTTTCAGAGTTCATCTTCTGTTGGAGGATTTTCAACATCTCTATTTGGGTAACTAAACCATTTGCTAGAGTAGCAGCAGAAGCAAGGACCAAAATTAGCAATTCTGAGGTGAGTAACTAGCTCTGTATTATATCTTGAATGAGTATATCTACCATTATTGATGATTGTATTCTCGCTATTTTCAGAAGGAAAACATGTCTGATAATGAAAAAACAACATTTTCATAACTTTTTCAGAAGGTGATAAAAGTAGAAGATATTTTGCGTTTGGGTCCCAAGTTTTGGTACGTTTTAGTGTTTGGGTCCTAAGTTTGTCCAATTTAGCGTTTGGGTCCCAAACTCATTAGTCAAACCATTTCAACTTAACATTTTCAAATCGGTAGTAATTTGTTAGTATCTAATAGAGTTAGTTTTATATAGGAGTTCACATCGTTCATGGTCAAACAACTGAATCACTTGTATCAAAATAAGTTGACTTAGTTGACAGTGTGTTTGGGACCCAAAAACCAAATTGGATAAACTTGGGACCCAAACACTAAAACGTACCAAAACTTGGGATCCAAATGCAAAATAACTCTAAAAGTAGTCGTCCTGTTTCAGAAAAAGAGGAGAATAATGACTCGTATCAT
Organism: Papaver californicum; assembly: GCA_023531435.1. Lineage (NCBI taxonomy): Eukaryota > Viridiplantae > Streptophyta > Magnoliopsida > Ranunculales > Papaveraceae > Papaver > Papaver californicum. The sequence goes on from JAJJMC010005141.1 coordinate 7,566,818, forward strand.
AATCCTGACATTCCAAATAGCTCGCAACGTGGCCGGGTAAGTCTTCATCTTGAATTGACTTTATAATTGCTTAGAAATATCACTTGAATGAAGTAATGAATGAATACTTGTATGAAAACATAAGCAACTTCGTGAAACTTCGTTGCAAGAAAAATTCAGATATAATGCCTTTACTGAAAACACTGTAGAATTCTTATACAGAGTTCTTTTTCGATGACCTACCCCAACTTTTTCATGCCCAATACAACCAGCTATCCCCCTACTCTGGAGATTTTGAGTTTTGAGGTCGTTTAGGGCCCCAAAAATATAAAAAAGTAAAAAGTCAGGAAGAATTAAGGAACTTTTCAGTTGGGAGATAATTGAGAGTTTTGATCATATCTCTTAGTTCGTTTTTCCGATTGATGTGATTTTTTGATATGTCGTAAAGGACATCCATATAAAGATTTTGATATATAACTCATCCATAGATTCATTACCAATTTCTCCCAACTCGTGAATTTGTACATGATACTGTGAAATTGCCTCTGATGAGCTTCATGTGAAAACGTGTTTTAGGGCCTCTGAGCCATTTGCTTGAGTTTTGGGTACTTGATGAAGTATACTTACATAATTAATTCACTTGTATTCTGAAAATTCTAGTTGAAGATTAAGTCTCATATTTTTCATCGACTGGTAATTTTACAGGGCAAAAGTAGAGAGGACCGTGGCAGCATTGAAGAAGTACTGATTGTGGACCAAGTTGCTAAGGCCCTTACTTATTCCTACCAAAACCGTGAAGGAGTCTTTTCTGACATGATTTTTGATGTAGAAGATCAGAGTAAAGACGTCACAAAGATCGAGAAAGGCTTTGTGTCTGAGTATCCTGGTGCTGGACTTCCTTTTTATCCTCCACTTAGTAAGCCACTTCCAAAACATCTGCTTGTTGGCAGATTTAGCGTTCTAGCAGAGTATGCTGATTTTTATACTCAGATATAGCAAAAATATGGTGACATTGCTACTACTAAGAAGTACGGAGATCCCATTGTTCTTGCTGATAGGTGCATAATCTACATGGTTTTAGTGCCAATTCCATACTTGTTTTAGTTATATTTCTTTCATTATACATTGTATTACTCTTGTTTTTTATTGTTTTCTCATATTAGGACGATTCAACCAAAAGAAGTGGAAACGGCATTAAAAATGCTAAGGAAGTGAAGTGCTACAAATGAAGAAAATTAAAGAAAAATTGAAACTCCTTTAAATCCAGGAATTCTTCCAAATATATTGTATATAATTGAAAGGCGAAGCCAACGCAAAAAGAATAAGATCATTCCGAGTTCGTATGAAGAAGTTATGAGCAAAACCGTAAAACCAACTTGGTTTTGATATCTGTTGGGCCTTATTGGGCCTGCGCGGGAAGAGAAATAATGGAAGCTTTTTGGGCTCGCTTTTGACGTGAAAATTAGGGTTTTTGTTGGTTTTTGAGGAGGTTAATTCTTCTAGTCGGATAAGGGTCAAAAGGAGGTGGAAGAGTTTAATGAGATTATGTTTCCTAGTTGGATAGACATCAAGAGGAGGTTACCAAAGCCTATATAAAGGGGAGCCTAGATACAATTTTCTACACAACTTCTCCACAGATAAAGAATAAATTTTGGTTTACCCCTTTGAGGGGGGAACTAGGATATTTTCTCTTCTTCTTCTCCTCCTTTATTCTTTTCTTATATATTTTTCATGGGATTTAGTAAACCCATGAGTAGCTGATTCTTCTATTGGTTGGAGATGTAATCGGAAGTTCTAAACAAGGGAATCAATCTGGATGGTTAGTTTTTAATATTAATTATATCTTTTATCGTTTATGTTCTACTGTTAATATCGCCATGTATGATTGAAAACTTGGTCGTTTAAGTTGCAAATTGAATGATCATGTGTTCATATCTAAAGCTAGACTAGGGTTTGAGATCCAGAATTGTTGAAGAACCCTAATCACAAGTAGTACAACATAGTTGTTAACGAGGGCATGTTGCATTGCGATTATGTATAAAAGCTTAACCTAGGTTAAATCCGTGTGGCTCTTGCGCCAAGTTATTCATTGAGAAGGATTCAAAGAATGGCTCTTGCGCCTTTGATGATAAAAGAAGTTTTACCAGAGTAAGCCTGCGATAGGATGCTCTAGGGTTATTGGTATGAGAATGATTGAATTTTATCTCTATTCGATTGAAGAACTTGTTCGGTGATGGAAGATGAAACCTCTAACCAGTATTCTCTCACCTTGATTTCAACCTTTATTTATTTATTTTCTTTCGTTAGTTTACCTTAGTTTAGTAACTCTTCAAACCCCATTTTTTGGTTACATAAGAAGTCAAAGACAAATAACAGTTCACATCTCCTCGTAGGAATGATCCTTACTACCGCTATACTACTTGTTAGTATTAGTAGGAAATATTTAAAGTAATTTGTTGCACTTACGACACGCATCACTTGCCTTTCGTGTGAGTGCTGTACTTCCCCCCATGTATATGTCTACTGTGACTAATACTATTATTGCTGAGTGGATGTTCGCAAACTGGAGGTATCATCTAGAGACATGTGATCGTCTTAGATTCAACACGGCTTGGTTTGGTCATGGAATCGATGCTGCTAAGCGGTCATAGGTTTCATCAAGTGTGACCCCTTCTTCTAATCTTATCGAGCAAGGGGATGCAAAAGTTGAAAGGTTAACCCCAAGAGTTAGAGTTGAAGAAGGCTACTCTCCGCATGAAGGAGGCCTTCTCTAAGAAGGATAATCCATTGGTGGACGACTTCCCTTAGGCTTTATTCTGCACTTTATTTTTTATTCTAGATAGATGATATACTTATTTGGTTTAGTTTGAATGACTGGATATTTGGTAGGTATGATTGCAAGGATTTTATATTTGGATCAACATGGATTTTGAACTAATGGTTTTTGAACTGATTGAGATTTTAATCGCTGGATGTGTATGTATATTGCATACATTTTGGTGGAAAGGGAATTACAATGAATTAATTAGTCATAGCTAGTAAGATAACTAGACGTCAAAACCTTTGACTTGCCATGTATCACCGTACTCAAGAAGAGACTCAAAGAGACTCGAGTGGATGCGAGAGGGATTTAGAAAATCTTTATTCTGGGAAAAAAATGTACTATAGAAGTACTTTCTTTAGATTCGGAAATCAAAATCACACAGGAAAAACATAAACCACGAAAGTAGCCATTCCGTCCTGCTTCGACACAAATGGGTTGATCTTAGGGGAGGGAAGCATAGAAATTTGAGGAAATTGGTGGTAATGAATTATGTGTAGAAGTATTGAACGATGGAGAGAATAACAGAGCTTGTGAGAATGATTATTTTGTTCTATTTTCTGAATAGGCTAAGTAGCCTATTTATAATAGTTGGGAACATACACGTCTTTCCTTGTATGTAGTGGAGGTAGTGAGAAGATGGAGAGATGGAGATTGTGGGGATACTGGTATAACCACCCATTATGTTTTGGAAGTTTCCGGAAACCATTACTCCAACATCTCTTTAACTATTATAACTATCACCATTACTTTGTAACTTTCCCATCATGGGGTGTTGCCACACCGCATGTTGCTATAAAACACCAAACCAATACCCATGAAGAATCTCCCTGTGTAATATGTTTTGATTTCTCGTAGGAGTTAGTGGAGTTATGGACTCAGATCACGTGAGTATTCTGGGAGTTTATCGTAAGATAATGCTATTAATAAGTTTTATGCCAACTCAGCGTAGCAATGACAAATTTATGGCATATTTGTAATATGCAATTTGTACTAGCAACAATGGTGCATGCGAGTGCGATAGGCGATATTGAGGTGTTACTAGCACATGCTAATGTCGTGGCTATGGATTAGCTGATGGCACGAGCAACGAAGGATGACACTGGCACGAGCAGGCAAGGAATAATGCTAGCACGAGCAAGCGAGAATGGCGTAGCAACAAGCAAACGAAAATGATGATGTTGGGGTTGGCCTTGGCGTTAGTGTTGGGCTTAGCGCTAGGGACAACATTAGTGCTAGCGTTGGCATTTGTGTATGCGCTAGTGCATTAGGAGCATGGTTAGGGCTTGCTGCGGCTGGCACTTGCTAGTGTTGTAGCCATTGCCTATGCGCTGCTTAGGGATTCTCGGTCGCATGAAATTTGATGTTGGCATTATGCTTACCTTTTATGCAGTGCATACAGAATATATTCAAGGAATTCAACCGTGAAAGTTTGTGACTTGAGATGATGTTCGACGCGACTTTGCATTTAGATGGTATACATCTAATTAGCGTTTTTATTCATAAATGGCATAATATCTATTCCGAATATTCACAATTTTGTATAATCAACATGTTATGATTAATACAGATAGTTCACATGGACGCACATGAAATAACGAGGGTTTAGCCGGGTGAAACCCTGAAATTTTGGAGGCGCACACAAATATAAAAGAACTACAGGATTAGTGTAGCCATGATATGAATATGCATTCCAAATTCTCTTGCGGAATATAAGACAGAAGTGCATATTCATAATTTTGATCCCGGGTCAGAACATTTATAAATGTACATTTACTTCATGTCTGTGCAGCTGAGCAGATGCAATATTATAATTTTCTCCCTTGTCAAAATTTCTCCATCAACATTAAGTCCCTTGATTAGCGCGAAACGATAATATGTTTCGTGGTAAGCACTAGATGGTGACAATGACACTATAACATTTCGGAAATTCAAATATAAAGAACAAGGAGTAATTAATTAGCTTTTCTTCGCATGCCATAACAGACTTGTTATGTCAGCATAAGTTTCTTAAGAGAAACATGATTGTCTGTTGGAGAAAAAAAGAAGGGGGGGGGGAGGTCACGGCAGAAGCCCTAGGTGTGCTGGTGACGCGAATGATCTTTGTCAACATAAGTTGGTGATCTCATGAGCCTTGTTCGTCCATATGGTGGGATGCATCATTCGATTTGTTGATAACGGTTGGTCTTTGTATTTCAATTAGTGGTCATGCTCAGATCCACTTTCCACGGGATAAACTTCAGTTTGAAAAGAAAATTCTGCATACTTAAATGAGCGAATTTTAGGGTTTCCCACCCTTTTCTATTTAAATGAGCGAATGACTTTAACTAACTTCACTTTTATTCTTCTCCAGAGCTTAGAACAGAATTACTTTGTCACTACAACATGTTTGATAACGATGGTAGTTCGAACTAGGGAAGCTACTTGGATCGCAAGTCCGGTGAGTTTCTCTTCATCCCCAAGCTCCTCATATATGTATGATCATGATGAAAGTTTGAAGATGATTTGATCAATATTTTTTTAGGTTTCTCGGGTCAAGAAGGTACCACGGTGGCATGTGAAAACTAGGAGTCTCAGAACAATAGTAAGCAAACCTCTCTTCCCTTATGAAACCGTTCTCTCCCTTTTTTTTTTTTAAAAAAAAATGCTTGCTTGTTTGGTTGTAACAGGATCGAGATTGGACATGTCAAAATTAAGGAGAATGAAGAATTCGTACAAGTGAATGGTGGCGCAAACGTTGATGTTGATCCTATTACTCTTCCTAATCCCATGACTTCTCTTGCAAACACTGACTTGAGTCTTCCTGTTCTTGATTACCCCAACGCCGGGCTCCCCTTTGAGTTGGAGATGGAATCCTAATCTCGGAAGTATGAAATGGTGGGAGGATTTGTCGTGCCAAAGTGTGGACCTCTATACGAAGATATGGGATAAACACGGGCACATTGCTACAACAGAACTGGTGAAGAATTAACCTCATATTCTCGTAACATCAGTCACATGACTCTTGCCTATTATTGACGAGATGGATAACATATCTCTGTATGATATCTCAGACACGAGATGTTGACTACTTGTGAGGTTCTCCGTTTCAGTATCTGGAGAGTGTCGGAGAAGATCATGTAGCGGCTTTGGCAGAGGAGAAGGCCTTGAAGGAAGAGTCGTCCAAGATTGAGGAGATGACTCGATATCTGCAGACTCGTTTGGAGAGATACGGAAAGAGGTTGGGAAGTTTGTACAACCGCAATTTCCCTCGACTTAGAGTTTTGTTATAGACCATATGACGAGTAGTGAAATATTTTGTTTTTTTTTTTTTTTT
>JAJJMC010005141.1:7573033-7583148 GCA_023531435.1 Papaver californicum
AACGGGGGGTCTTGAATAGTTTGAATAAAGAATATTTCAGATAATGCTGATAAATGTAGAGGGTTTTGAATTTGAAAGCTCATATAAATTTTTTGAAGTTATATTGAACTTGTGAGAGGTGAAGGTGTTTTAGGCATAATATACTTTGAGTCATTTACCATTGATGACTGTCCCTACGACTTCTCTATTCATATTAATGATCTTGTAATACCCGCTTGGCATGCCTTGGAGATTACATAAGGCCCTTCCCATTTTGGAGCAAATTTTGGAGCAGACATTTCTTGTTGAATATGCTTAGATGTTTTAAGTACCAGATCCCCTACTTGGAACACCCGTGGTTATACTGCTTTGTCGTATGGCCTGGAGATTCTGCGTCGACAAGATTACGTATATTTTTCTGTTATGGCTCGTCGGGATTCAAGTACATATAAATCTGCTACTCGGGAGTTAGATATTTCAGACTCGTCCCAATTGATTCCACTTGCTGCTGTGATCCTGGCTGATGGGACTTTAGTTTCTGCTGGTAGGATTTCGTCGGCCCCATATACAAGAGAATATGATGAAGTCCCTGCAAAACTTTTTGGAGAAGTTCTGTATGCCCACAAGGCCATAGGAAATTGTTCGTGCTATATTATTGGGTGGTCATAAACAGTACGGCTTAGAATTATAACGAGGGTCTTGTTGGTGCTTTCAGCTTGCCCATTCCCTTTGGGGTAGTATGATGTGGAGAATAACTGCTTGACGTCATATCCCTTGAGTAGTTCTCGGACGTGTTTATTTGCGAATTGAGTATCATTGTCCGTTATGATGTGCTTTGGTATCCCGAATCTGCATAAAATATGTTCTTTGATGAAGGCTGCTATGGTTGTTCCAGACGTACTTCTGAGAGGTACGACTTCGACCCATTTGGTGAAGTACTCTGTGGCAGTGAGTATGTATTCATGTTGCTTGGACGAGGATGGATTGATTTTACCAATGGGATCCAGTCCCCAGCTATAAAATGGCCAAGGGATGCTTACCGAGTGAAGAGGAAGGCAAGGTGTGTGAATGAGGTTGTCGTGGATTTGGCATGGGTGAAATTTATGAACAAATGAAGTTGCGTTGTCCTACATGGTCAGCCAGTAATATTTCTCATGGAATTGGAGAAATAGTTTTCTCTTGTCTTGGTGTTCTCCTTCTTACATTTCTTTCAGGATGATCTGGATGTCTTCTTCTGCTAGACATTGTAACAAATCTCCACCAAGCTATTTCGATAGAGTATTCTTTCGTGAAAGGTAAATCTTTTGTCTTTTCGAATCAAGTGTGCCGCTTCCCGCTTTTTCTGAGGTAGAATATTATCTTGAAAGTATTTGATATACGTCTCCCGCTAGTCCCCAACATTGTGTATAGTCAGTACTTCTGAATGCTACGGCAGAATCTGGCAATTAGAGCAAAATCCTGTAACAATCGAGATTTAGCCTCCATGGTGGGCCAATAATACCCAAGACGTTGGAGACGTCTATATAAGGTTATTACTAGTGTATGACCGCACATCTCATGGTAAACCTAACTAAGTCGCCCTTGTGCCTCATTATATCCCAGACATCATAACGGTGTTCCCCTTCGTGCATTTCCTTCAGGATGGTCTGAATATCCTTTTATGCCAAACATCACAAGAAATCTCCGCCAAAGCTCTTTGTTATAGTATTCCTTCGTGAGAGACAAATATTTTGTCTTTCCGGATCAAGCGTGCTGTTTTTCGCTTTTTCTAAGGTAAGACATTATCTCGGAGATATTTAATATATGGGTCCCGCCAGTCCCCATCATGGTGTATAATTAGTATCTCTGACTACTGTGGCGGGATCTGAAAATTAGAGCAAGACTCCTGCAACGATCGGATTGAGTCTCCATGGTGGGCCAGTAGTACCCAAGACGTTAGAGACGTTTATACATGGTTACTACTAGTAGCTGACCACACATCTCACGGTGTACTCAATTAAATTGCTCTTATGCTTCATCATCTCCCAGGCATCTCGACAGAGATCATCTGAGTTTCTATGATATAATACTCCATGTAATATGAAGATATTCTTTAAATGTTTAAGACTGACCTTTCCTTGCTATGTGAGTTACTGAGTTCTTGGATGATAGGCGTCATCCAGTCGTTGACTAGTTCTTCATCAGGCTTGTCCATCCAGGTTGAAGGCATGATACGCCTCTGTACAGTGAGGATCGTTTTCGAGTCTTCGAACTGAAGTTTCGAGGCTAGAGTTGCCAAGCATCCAGCGTGCCTGTTGTTGGCGCGCCCTGTATGTATAACTGTCTCCTCGGCAAAGTGCATTAAGAGCTTTTGTGCTTCCGCCCTGTTCGGGGCTAGGGTTACTTCCTTGAGAGAGTATACCCCATTCATCTAGTTCACTAGTAATTTCGAGTCTCCTCATATTTCAAGACGTGTAACTCCGACTTGCTTGGTGATGATGTGTCAAACTCACAAATAATATTTTTCTACTTCTCTCACACTAATAAGTAGTATATTGACAAGTAGTTCAGTCCCAAGGGAGGAATTGAGCAAAAGTTGTTATACAAGTGGTTTTAACTAAGAAAATTGTGATTTAGTGAATCTAAAAATTATAGTTTGTAAGCAAAATTATGAGAAAGAATTCATTCTACGCTACTGAACAAAGATATTATTAATCATACAAGTTTAACCTTCAATAAACGTCGATTGTTAACAACTTAAGACAAGTTATAAGTTCAACTAATCTTGGATTCCTAATTTCACCGCGTAGAATAAGTTCTCTAGCGGATTCTAATCAAGTGAACCACCCAAAATAGGCTCTTTAGGTGTAATTCACTCAATTGTATTACTACCTAGTCATATGCTCATAAGTTAAACATATTAACCTAGGGTTTTCTTTTTCACACTATTATCCTCAAAATCCCTTCGTTACAAATAATGTTTCACTACTTATGCAGAGATTACTCTAACAATTACGGATTAGAGTTCTTTCTACTAGCGTTAAAGTTGCACACAAGATACCCAATTGCGCACTTGGATAACTCACAAACACCTCAATGTCATAAGAACGAAATTAGATAATCAACAAAAGAATTTATCGAAAGGTTTAACTTGCAAAAATTGATTAATAAGACATGTTACGGAGTTTCGAAATCCTACCCAATCAATAAGAAAATTAGCTACTCATAGTATTGGAGTTCACAAATTGAATTAAATATAAGAAGATTAGCAATAAAGCAAACCCTAGATGCATGGTTCTTGATTTCGGACGCTTCTCTTCAACTTGTATCAAACCCTAGAAAACACAATAGTAGATGTCAAAAATCAGATTCTCAAAAGTGTCTTTCTCTTGTTGTAGTTGTCTCCCTTTAATAGCCCTTCACTTGTAGAAATCCTTCTTAGAATAGAACTCTAGCCCTAGGTCTTTTAAAATAAATCATGGGCCATAACTAGATAAACTTGTCAAAACCTAATAGACACAGGCTCACTCAAGGCCAAATCAGGCCCACTATCATTCAACCCATACTTCCATTCTCATTTCACGACTTTCTCTTGGAGACATTTCAGCGAATATCTTGAGTGCAACTTCGTTTGCAAATTCCAGTATAACCTTCCTTCTTTTCCGACCATTCACTCCTTCCCTGCAATCATCAACCATTCAATCATTCACATTCAAGCTAAACCATTTGATTCTTCAGTCAAAGCACACATTTCATTCTTCAACGGAAACAACGACACACAGCTCTTCTTGTATCTCGTCCAATCAATATTACTTCATTGTTCCACGGCAGTAAATCCCAGGCGAAAACATCACTTGTTCTTCTCAGTTTCTTGCCAAAACTCCTCCTTCACATTTCTCTAATTAAAGCAACAGCTCACTTCTTCTCGTCTTTCACACCCAGAACCATTCACTCGACCACCATCCTCTTCCCTAACTTACTCGACTCTTCTCACTGTCTTCTCTTTGAATTCGAGTCTCAGATGCAACCCAAGTCTTCAATTCTTAGTAAACCCCTCTCTTCATTCTTCCACTAGAACCCAAATCCATCTTCACTGCCATCTTCTAACCCTTGAATCATCGACCTGCATCTTCTCTTCTTGGTTCACTCGGGCTCCATCACAGATCTTCTAATTCTCTTTGAATCTTCAATACAAAATGAATCCCATTTCGTCTTCTTTAACGGCGAACTCAAAACCCACCTGAGATTTGGTTAACCGGCGGCAAAGCTTTGGTGGAAGTTGCGACCCTGTAGTGGCAGCTGCTTTCCCTCTCATCCAGACTAGGCCGTAAACTAAAGTTACGAGAAAAGAGAGAAAATTTCTCTCGACCTAGAATTTAGGTTAGAATGTAGAGCTGGTTCTAAGGCACCCATCACTGGATATGGGGTATCCCTCAGTAATTCCATGTTTTCTACGCACCAAGGCCTTGTAACCTTACTACCTCCGATTCCAACAACGCCTAAGCTTCCTAAATAATATATTTAGCTTTTTTTTCTCTTCTTTCACTTCCCATGACTCCAAAATGTCTAGAAACTCAAAAACAAACGTAAAATACACAAAACAAAAAGAAAATAACAAAGAAAGCATAACCAATTGATTAGTAATTAAGGTGCTTTACACACCTATCACTTGGCTAGTGACAATCCCAGTAGGAAAACTTCATATTCGGCGGAAATTATTAGTACACTTGTAGTCCAACTTGAATGAATACGAAAAAACTTGGCATGTTGGCGAGACTAACACGATATCGGCTCTCCCTGTGTTGTTACTAGGCTTAGCAGACCCGTCAAAATATAATAACCAAGCTCCTTCTTCCGCAAGTGAGATGTGTGGGAATTTTCCGGGTAAGTCTTCATGTGTTGCGGTATCATCTTCCCTTGGAAATGCCGCAAGCAAGTCTACGACCGCTTGCCCCTTTATTGTCTTTGGGGATACGCATGATATGTCGAACTCTGACATTTGTAGCAACAATTTTGTTGCCCGTCCTATGAGAAAAGGTTTTGACAGCAAGAATTTTATATGATCATCCTTAGCCATCAACACCGCCTTATTCACCAATAGATAATGTCGAAACTTCTGAATGTCATACATCAGGGATAAACATGCTATTTCAACCTTGGGGTATCTTAGCTCTGCATCTCTGATGGGACATTTAGTCCCCATGTCATCTTCTTGATCCAGTAGGGCTTCTATGGCAACTTCGCTGAAGGTTGTGTAGAGAAGCAATGGTTTACGCGGAGTCGGGGACTTCATAACAGTCGGTGATAACTGTAATTGTTGGATTTGATGGAATGTCTTTTGTTGTGTAGATAGCCAAACAAAACTTGCCTCTTTCTTTAGCAGGGGCGTAAACGAAGCAACAAACTGAGCTAATACGGGAATAAAGCGTCGAATATATGATACCTTTCCCATGAAGCTTTTAAGTTCTCTTGCAGTACGCAGTGGTGGCATGGTGGTGGAAGCATGTGTTTTGGTCGGGTCCACCTTGATCCCCTCTGCTGTTACTTGAAATCTCAGAAATTTCCCAGATGACACACCAAAGGCGCATTTCATAGGGTTCATCTTCAAATGGTATTCACGATATCTCGAAGACTTCGCGTAGTACATCCACGTGGGACGCTCTAGTTTTCGATTTTACTACCACGTCGTCGACATAGTCTTCTACTTGCTTGTGCATCATGTCATGAAATATTTTTGTCATGGATCTTTGATAAGTAGCACTGGTAATCCTCAGTACAAAGGGCATCACTGTGTAACAGAAATTCCCGATAGGGGTTCGAAACACAATTTTCTCAGGATCATATTTGTACTTTTTTGTTTGATTTTAGCCACTATATCTATCCATGAATGAAAACATACCATGTCCACTGGTGCATCCACAAGCATGTCGATATTCGGGAGAGGAAAGTCGTCCTTGGGGCAGGAATTGTTCAGGTTCTTGAAGTCCACGCAACATCTTATTTGACCGTTCTTTTTTTTGACGGGGAAGACATAGCCAACCACGTGGGGTGTTGGATAGGCTTCATGAAGCCCGCTGCCAGCAACTTCTGAATTTCAATCTTAATTTGCTCCTCGACTTCGTGCCTGAACTGTCTGAGCTGTTGTTTGACAGGTTTGGTGTCAGGGGCAACGTATAAGTGATGGGTTCAAGTTTGTAATCTAACCATGGCATTTCTTCGTAGGTCCAAGAGAAGACATCTTGGTATTCTTTGAGTAGGTTGATAATCCCCGCTTTTTCTTCTGGTGACAAGGCTGAGCTGATTGAAACGGGTCGTGGATTTTGTTCAGTTCATAGTGTAGATGGTGAGTTTTTGACAAGGTTTAAAATTATAAAATCGCCCTTCTTCCTAGTTGCAGGAACATAGAAATATCCGCACATACTTGTGTGCATACTTCTGACTTTACCTCAAAACACAAAATATTGTATTCCTCCCTATATTCCGTAGGCGATTGAGGATACAATCTCTACAAAAGGCTACATGCATTCCATGCTAACAATGTAGTCTATAATCTCTACATAATAAGTCTCAAGCTCCTAGATGGATTGCCCACTAGTGTAGAGAAAACTTGAGTCTTCTCTGTACAACTATAAATATTCTAAACTGGCCTCGTAGCCTCCTCAATACTTATAATATTTATTCCATATCGAACCAGTCTCAAGTCACATAAAATTCCACTGTTGAATTCCTTAAACTTGTCTCGAGTGCGCATTGATGTTCTGGTAGTATTTACCAAATTCGGGAATAGCTAATGTTTAAACCCCAAAATAACACTTTATCTTAACGCTTCGTTCACTCTCAAATTGCTCCTCTGAGCTTAAATGTGCTATCATAGCGCTTTGCTTAAATATAAGCTACAAATAATGCGCCACTCCTCTCAGATGCGCCACAATCAATAAGCAATACCATAAAAGACGCATTGAACCTCTCATCTGGGCTAACCCTAGCCTTCTCTCTTATCAGTGCCAAGTTAGCACTAGCAATTTGACTTAACACCGCATTGGCACCAATTAGCCACATTAACGCTAAAAGCGCTAACTTTTCTGACGCTAAACCCTAGCGCCTAAGAAGTGTTAACCAACACATTTTAGCCTAATAAGGCCCTAACCAACGTATCATCACCTTGACACCTAAACCTAGCACCTAAGTGCTAACCCTAAATTCTAGTGGCAAATGCGCTATCTTTCTTGGCTAGCTCTAGCCTTATGCGCCCTCGAGCAACGGATAAGGACAATACGCCCCTAGCTCCTTGGCGCCCGTGGCTTTCTCCTTGGCACCCTTGAATTCCTAGCAAGTCGCTACCAAGTACGATGCGCTCTAGCGGCCAAGCTCAGCACGTCTCACAGCCAGTGCGTCCCAGCTGCCAAGACCAATGCGTCTCCAAGTTAGCTCAGATGCGTCGCTAACTTGCTCTAGCACGTCACCAAGTCCTGTGTGTCTCTAACAAACTTGGCGCATCCCTCATCTCATATGCATCTCCTAGCCCTGGCGCCTCCGCGTCCTAGCTCATATGCATCTAAGGCCTATGCGTCCCTAGCTCCTGTGCATCGCTACCAACTTCCGCATACTTTGCCTCTTATACGCCTCTAGTCATGCCTAGCACGGACCTGAATGACGGACATGGCGCCCATGGCCTAGCATAGTCATACTTAGCGACTTAGCCACAAGTGCATTGACCCTAATGCTAACAATACTATCTAATTAAAGTGTTAACTTCAAACTCTAACTCTAATATAATTGATATTTACTAGCTACTCCCTTTCTAACAATACTATGCGTCTCCTAGACCTGAAACTATCTTTCTAACTCTAATATAATTGATATTTACTAGAAATTATACATATTGGTCTTATTCCTGAGACGTTAGCACATTAGCCTTTTATATTAAAAGACCTAACACATTCCTATTTGTGCTAAGTAGCTAGTACTAGTTTTACTAGCTACTCCCTTCAAAAATATGCCTTTCCTCTTAATATGGGTCCAACAATTAGTCTTATACGAATTCCAGTAGGTCTTCTTGCCCAAGGAGCCTTCTACAACATTTGGTCTCAAATGCCTCTTAGACTTACGATAAGTCACTTCTGAGCTAATACTTAGCTATTAAATATGCCATGTTACTTTCAAACAAGTATATAACCGCTAAAATTCCCAGACTCGACGCTAATCAGTCTGGATATCAATCCAGTGAGTCGCACAACTTGCCTCACTGACTTAGCAAGTCATTTGACTTGACTTGACTTAATCAAAACCATAGTGGCTTATGAATACACTGTTTCCACGAGATATCAAATACAACATGGGGGGATTCTCATTGGGGTATTGGTCTAGCGGTCTATAACATCGTGGGTGGTGGTACAACCCCCACGAACAAGAAGATAACAAGAAGTGGGCGGTTACAGAGCAGTTGAGAGGATGAGGAGTAGTGGTCAGACGGGTTTTCCCTACTTTTCGGGCACCACCCCACTACAATCTCCACAATCATCACTTCTCCATCTCTCCCTAACTTCCACGACTTAACGAGAAATCAGTGTGTCCTCTTTAAAATATAAATAAATGATTTTTATTTATTCAAATAAGAAAGAAACATACGACGGACAAGATAACAAGTCTGGAGAAATAAAACCTACAGAATTAGTGATTCCTCTCAGAGAATCCAGTTTCTTCTCCATACATTATCACACTGATATTTTCTCAACCTTTTTTGCTTCCCTCCCCTAAGACCTACCCAAATCCTTTCCATCTTTGTAATCAAAACAGGACGTGAATGACCATTTCTTGGTTTAGACTCGTCCTGTTCGAGCTTGATCTCTCGAACTTATCTAAAAATACCATTTTGCAGTATATTTTTTTTCACCCTAAAACAATTAGCGACCATCTCGGGAGATCAACCTCTCGATTATAAAAGCCAATTTTCAGTTATTTCAAAAAATGGTGGATCTTAGGTCTGAAGCGGTTACAACTTCTATCGTTGTTTCTGGTAATGACAGTGGTGGTGGTTCTGAAAAACACCCCTATTTCTAATGAACCTCCCCACAACAATTCTACTACTACACCTCCTCTCGGCGACAAAACCACTAAAGACACCGAAAATACTCAAGATCCGATCAACATAGAGGATCTGATGAAAAGACATGAAGTTTTTGCCAGAACTCAGGCGGACATGGCCATTACTCATAAAGAAGTAATCGCTTTCTCAAGACCCTGACAGAGTAACTCTCCCCGGAACAACGTCATCGCCTAACGGAGCAGACTAGGACCAACTTTGCAGCGACCTCTGATGTTGAAACACCTAGGGTTCTAAAAGACAAAGGAATTCATATCATTCCAGATCGACCACCACAGAGGTACCATCAATCCAATTTTGTCACCCGCGAAGATCTGGAGAGGCTCTTATGAAACCATGGCAATGAGGACTCATCTTCGGCTCATCAACACCAACATCCCTACTCGCATGAAATTCAAAGGATCCCTCTTCCAGGAGGTTACTCACCTCCGACTTTCTCATTGTACGATGGTTGAAAATACCAGGAATACCCAAATGATGCTCAACATGGTCAATCTGATGCAAAGACAAAAGTTCATGTCAGAACACAAAAAGACATGGTTATCACTCAAGAGAGGTACTCACTTGCCTCAACACTCTAATGAAACAATTATTTCCATAATATATACGTCACCAGTTGAAGTAAATAACGATTCCAAGCCTACCAACGTCAACAATACCAGAATCAATATTCAAGATAATGACGAGATCTGCATTCAAGGAGGACAATACCTGGAAATACTTTTATAATTTCAAGGCAAAGAGGGACCAGTCTCACTTCAGCATCACCTCTTGGTCCAGACGCGTCCTCTCTGTTGGAGAAGCCGTCTGGCCAGTAAGCACTACAACATCCGATCATCCATGAGGTCCTGTCAGAACAAAGGGTTCAAGATAGAGGCTTCATCTCAGCAAGCGTCACGAATTGAACGTTCACTTTACATGAACTTGATATTAGTGGACAGTAGGTGCTACGAGGATATAGCCAATAGTTGATTGATCCATCTGGCTTAAATTTTCTTCATTGGTATATGCTCATAAGGAAATTGAGTTGTAAAAACTTTGGGATGGTTGGTAC
>JAJJMC010005141.1:7589649-7608960 GCA_023531435.1 Papaver californicum
AACCCCATTGAAAACAGACAGAAAAACAAAAAAAAAACCCTAATTTTGAAAACCCTAGAAATTCAGATTTCATTAAAAATCAAATTTATTATATATATAAAGCATATAATCAAATGGGTTGAATGTTTCTTACTTGGATTGTACAGATTCATGAACTGCTGTGAACAATGGAGGACTGGAAAACGTCTTCAACTGCTCCTGTGAACGACGACGACTGGAACACAACTTGGGTAGGAACGACGGCTTGAAGCATTAAAAGATTAGCTTGGGTTTTCTCTGAAGAATAATGGAGGCTAGGTTTTCATCGGAGATTTGAGAAGGAGGCGGCAGTAGAAAACAGGAGAAAAGGGAGACGAAGAGTAGAAGACGTAGAGATTAGAAAAGAATGGAGGCTAGGGTTTTCAAAACCCTAGTCATGACTCCCTTTCTTCTATTGACCCGCATAGACACGTGTATTGACCAACATAAACATGTGTACAAACATCACACGTGTTGCTATATTACTTCACACGTGTAAGGGCTGGAAAGGATATTTTGGTAATTTCGCTTGTAAACGATATCACGTTTCCGGAGAAATTGACCAGTCAATCTCGTGATATTGACTTTTTGGATGGAAAATGTGACGGTGGGGCATTTTCCCAGAATTTGAACTTTACGGGGCATTTCCCCGACGGGGCATGCATTTTTGGGGCATTTTCCCAATTATCCCATAAGGATTAAAGACGATGATTTATTGAATGTTGAATGATGTTCGATTGATGGGTTTATTCTGAATTGGTCTTTGCAGGAACTCGTGAGAACTTATAAGATATAAAAATTTTAAGCTACAACAAAGAAGAAAATGACACATAACCTCTTCGTAACCATTGCGGTAATAGATCTGTAATTGTTGCTCAAAAAGCTTGCCTGTGAACATAGTGTGGCCATTCTCACCGTGAAAGTTGGTTCTGTTGTAATGGGTCCGTACACACGATCACATCTTCTTGTTATCTAGCCGCCATAAAATTTGATTCTCAATACAATTGAGCCTTGTATCTAGGACATTCAATCCTAATGAAACTCAAATACTTTGACCAAGAATTCTCTTATATTAGTGATGTATGCTTCCACCAAGAATTCGCCTCCTCCTTTAGGTAAGTACCATCTTCTTTCTTGATTTTTTTTCCTTTGTTCTTTACTGTTCTAATGGATGTAACTTTGCTCGAGTCTGTGTTTGCTTAACATGTTGCTGGCAGTTACAATTTGCCAAGAAGAGCTCATAATAGCATGGACGTTGTTGTTCATCTAACATGAGACTTCTGCCTGCTGCTTGTCCTTCAACTCTTTGAATTCCTCAAATTCTCCTCCAATTGCTTATTTGCTTCTACCTGTTTCCATACTCCAAAGCTTTTCCGCAATTCTTCTATCTTTTCGAACTTATTTTTATAGCTTGAACACAAGCTTTTCGAACGTTCTCCTCGTTATTATTATTACATATAAATGCTTCAACACTTTCTTTGCGTTTTTTTTGATAAATTTTCCGAGGCGCTTTTGCTTCCATTCAGATTTAATATGAATGATGATAAGCTAGGTTTCAATTAAACCTTAATACATAAGTAACATAACTGATTAACCATAGAGTCTCATTCGAGCAGTTGACAAGGCTTGAAATATGTCTTTTATCTTTTCTTCCTGCTTGACACAGCAGTTACTTCTTCCTCTATGACATCTTCTCTTATATAAAGGTCATCGCACCACCTTTAACAATCACATCATAAGTTTTGCCTCCCTCAAATAAGTACCTTCTCCTTTCTTCAGTTTTTTCTTTGTTGTTTCACTGTTTCATATCTTTGTTCGAATTTGTGTTTCCTTTAATAACTTGTTTCTCATCTTATCATCTCGTCGACAGTTGCAATTGAGAAGAAACTATCACAGTATGATCTAAAACGTTATGTTCCATTCATTATTCTTCTACAAATACTCACCGGCATATCCTTGTGCGAGTAAAAAGTTTGAACAAACACAGAGTTCAATCTATAACCCTTTGTTTTTCAGACATCAGTCTTTCCAGAACCATGTTGAACTGCCATCATTAACCTTCATATCCACTAGAAGCTGCAGTGAAGATCTAGTCTTTACTACCAATTGCCACCACCCCTTCCTTTAGCCATGTTAACCTCAGCTGGAGCAATACGTGAAGGCTAGCGTTTGTTCAATGGCTACCTGATAACTCTTTTCTTAATAGATGTCTGTCGCTTTGTATATATGCTTTAAGCACTTGTTTTACATGTTTTTACTAAGCTTTCGAATCACCCATTCTGGTCTTTGGTCAGACCGAAGATAGCTTCTGTGCACTTGCATGAGCCACCTGATAAATACTTATTTTATACAATTTTGTCGCCTTACCTATATTTTCTTGTTATCATTTTTATACTAATTTTTGATGATTTTATATTATTTTAGGTTATATGCATAAAATCCGACAGCATCTTATCTCTGCTAAAGTCGCTGTGCTGCATTTCTGTGTAACAATCCAAGGAATGGGCCTGTTTTTGAAAGCAAGAACAATACTCGCTGAATCAGAACGTATCAAAATCTTCTTCCAATGCTATTGTACTGTCCATTTTAGGGCATAAACCACAGTATGGATCTCTACCATATAGCTAGTCATTACTCCAAGGCGTTCCGAGCATCGAGCGTGCTAAACTTCATAATTAGTATTCAAGCTTACGAACCCATAACATCTACCTTCGAGGTCAAATACCTGATGTACCGGACATCTGAGAAGTGAACGTACAGGTCAAATACCTAATGTACCGGACATCTGAGAAGTGAACGTACAGGTCAGAGATATAGTGAGTCTGGTGGACCAAGAACAAAAAGTAGACAAAAGTAGTCGGGCGTAAAAAGAGAGTTGGTGGCTGAAATAATTAAATATAAGAAAAAAATGTGAGTTGGCAATGGATGATTGGTTGAAAAGGGTTGAGACTTTTGTTTGGCTTTAGTTGTTGTTCGGTCTTGAAAAATGGAGCGTGAAGAAAAAATAAGAAAAGAGAAGTATGGGCGTTGGATAGGAGGTGCTGTTAGTGACGTCAGAAAATAAAGTGTGAGGTGGGGTTGACTGTTGGCTGTAGTGGGGCTGGTCTAGGAGGACGTGGCATACATAACATGAGATATAATGCGTTCGTGAGTTAGTGGCAACTGGCAAGAACTAAAATCTATTTGAGTTTAACGTTTTGCTGTGGACTAATTAGCTAGTGGGCTAAATGGGCATTAAATTAAGAAGGTCCAGGTTTATTAAGCACGTCCAAGTTTGTTTTGGAGGAAGTCAGTGTTGTCAAAAGACGTAGTACAGAACACGGAAGAGGGAGACTTTTTTTCGGCTGAAGTTCTTTACGGTTGTTGGCGGAGAAAGATGGTGGGTGGTTTTGAGGGAAGAAGATGGAGAAGACATCGTAGCTTGATCTCGGTTAATTTATCTCTTTTTATTTTTGTTTATTTATTTTTAATGGATTTTGAGAAACTCATAGCCATATTCTAATTGCTTTGTAACTAAGGTTTTATGTTGAAACCACTTTGAGTACTAGATCAATTGAAATGAATGATTTGGTAATAGATCGTTATGATTTGGACATAATTAATTTTTGATTCTTATTTATTGATTAATTAAAAAATTAGTTGTTGTTTCATCGGTTCTGTAAAATACAGTAATTTTTATGCGTAATTAATTAGATCACGAATATATTTGTATTATTATTTGATATTCCATGTTTGAGTTAAATTCTTTGATGGGGTATGCTTAGAATTGCAAGTACTATTTTTGAGCCAATATTTTGTTTCGTATAATTTTCTCGCTAACGCAATTTGATGGTGCATGCTTGGGTTTAGTCTTTTGATGTGCCTGCTTAGGATGTCCCAGTGATATTTGCGACTCTAATACATTTAATAGGTGATGTCGATAGAACGGAAAATAGATAAATATTTCAGGAGTTATGTTACATTTCAGTAATTGAATAAAAATAATGGTGGATACAAAAACCCTAGTTACTGATTCTCTCTGCGGATTTACTTTATTAGTTTAGTTTAATTAATTTATTTCATTTTTAATTCTAAAAATCCAAAAATACTATTTCTGGTTAGTTTATCAGAGATATTGGTTGCAGTTATGGTGTATGCTGAGACTTAGAGCTTTTGATGCGCCATGCTTAGGGTGTCCCAGTGATATTTGCGATATATATATATATATATATATATATATATATATATATATATATATAAATTCTTGTACTTAGTCTCCAACTAGTATATAGAATTTCTACTTGTGTAGGGGTTATTCAACAATTAATCGGAAGTTGCATGTTATGATTATCAACCGAAGATGATGACATTTCCAATTTTGTTAGATATGCATGAGATCATATGTGATTTTACAAACTACCGATTCTAAATCGATAGATAAAAATTCATTTTTGGGGCGCTTTTGTTCAACAAACTATAAATGCGCAAGTAGACTTGCGCAGCTACAAGTTGAAGAGAAGACTCAGGCTAGAGATGCTATACGTGTGGCAATCCAGTCTGAAATGGTAAATACAACAGAAAGAAAAGTGTTTCACGGAGATAAATGTTTGTTACTATCACTTTTTCATTTTAACCTAAAAATTCCATCATTTACTTCTTATAACATTCTATGGGATACACAAGGAAAAAATCATGAGTAATTTTTTTTTTTGACACTTAGATAGCATTTTGCATTGGAGAAATTTCGTTCTTATTTACTGTGATGTTGATAGAACAAACAATAGATAAATATCCAAGAGTTATGTTTCATTTCAGTAATTGAATAGAAATAGTGGTGGATGCTAAAAACCTTGGTTACCATTTCTCCCGTTACATTTACTTTATTTATTTAGTTTTATTTATTTATTTAATTCTTAATTCTAAAAATCCAAAAACATTGCTTTCGGTTAGTTGATTAGAGATATTGATTATAGTATTGTCGCCGCTCTGTGGGTTCAACCCGTATTTGCCGCTTCTACATTGTAGACGTCGTGCGATTGCGTTTATTTTAAATAGGTTTCTCTTAATCCTATCAATTTTTGGCGCCGCTGTCGGGGAGCGGTTGTGGAGTATTGTAATTAGTATTTTTGATTTTCTAATCATAGTTTAGGTTTTATTTAATTTATTTTTTATCTTGTACAAATTTTTATTTTTATTTTATCTTAAGATTTATAGTTCTTTTTGACTAGTTTTCTGTCTTAGAATTTTGTTTCAGGTACTTTTGGGGTTGCTCCTGGTTGTCTAGCTCAACAACATTCGTCTGTTGCAAAATACTCACAAGATTCTGGCTTGTGAGTTATATATTAAATGATTTGAACAGGTTGGACGCTCATTATCCTAAATTGTGAATATTGATACGAGGTACTAGTACTGCTTTTCGAAGTGGGAAAATACTTAGTTGAGTTCTTTGAACTCTTCCGTTCCAACTATAAGGATAAGATCAATTTTTTCCTTTTATTTTGTGGTGTGATTTATGGAATGAATGAATTGGTGATTGCTTGTTTGTTTACTTCCTAAATTTACATCAATTTTATTTTGTATAAATTTCAGTTTTTTATTTACTTTGTAAATATGGAGTCTGGTGACATGACATCCTTTCTTGTATTTTGAAACTCTTCCAAAAAGATCCAGAAAGAAGAGTCAGAAAATGAATTACTGACTGAAACAATTGGAGAATATGCATACAAAGACACATATTATCAGGAACCCATGAGAGCAGAGTGTGCAAATAATAATTGGAGTTCTTCTCATAGATATGACCATTACCAATCTTGTGAAGGTTATGATTACTATCAACCCTACCCAAGTTATGAGCCACATTGTACCAATTCTAATTATTATTCGCACACTTCTCATCCACAGTATGAGAGAGACCATCCATTCTACTGTGACTTGTCTCCACTATCTTTGCTTGATCGCCTCAACAATGAGATTGCTGAACAGACCAAAGTTAGTGAGTTATTTTTTGATGAATTGAGTAAAACCTATGCTTATTGTGATCAACTTGCTAAACAAAATGATTTATCGATTGCTCAACTAACGCAGTCGGTAAATGATTGTTGTCTTACTGAGGATACAAGTTCTGATTTTTTTCTCATGATATTAATAATGAAACCGTAATGAATGAAGAATATTTTTTCTTTGAGAATGATGAGGAACTTGACACTTGTGATTATAGGAACAGAGATACTGTTATGACATCTGAATTCGATATATCTTGTCCCACTATGGATTGTACTGATGATTATTTGACTAATTATTCAGATGGTGTTGATGATTTAGAAGAATCTGTTTACACAGGGGGTACTATTGTCGAGTTTAACGACTCAGAGACAGTAGATGTGCAAATTGATATACCTTTTAATCATGTGAATTGTGAGATTCCTACAGGTTACTCAGATGTAGACAATGATGATGTGTGGCTCTCCAGTATATTACAAGAGAGTAATGATAATACATGTTTTTCCTATGACTTAGGAAAATAAATAGAAATTTTCAAGGAAACAGATGACCATGTAACACTATAGATTTTGGAGGGTTTTTCGCCTTCCTCACAAGAGAACAAGATAGAGGATACCAAATCCATATCATGTGTCACTTCTCCTGGATTTGTTAACCCAACTTTCTGTAGGGTTCCTAGTTTAGGATTAGATGTGTGTGCTTCAAAATTTTTGGTGGACTACTTTGCTTCTCGTGACATCTATGAATTTGTGCATGTTTCTCCTATAGTTTCAGTTCCCATCCCTAGCGATCCATTTGACTCGGTTGTTTCTGTTCACAATGATATATCTTTTGTAAAAACCAGGTTTGGGGGTAGCTCTTTTCTTTTGATAGTCTCATCATCTTTACGTTGCTCATGCGATAGTTTAAGACTGTCATTGATTGTAAATATTGTATTTTGGTTGATCCCCAAATTTTCAGGTTGTTAATTTATGGAGATCCTTTCTGTACATATCCGGTAGGTAGATTCTTATTTTCTTGTTTTTAATTTCTTTTAAGGATTTTTGTTTATTTTTATTTTTAGTGTTCTTTGTAATTACTATCGTTTGATGTGTGTTACAGAGAATACTATTTTTCTTGCGTCAACCAGGTAAAATCTTCCAATCCCTTCTCTTTGATTTACACTAGTCTCTCTTATTTATATATATATTGCATATCATTCTAGGTTGCACGGTTTGAAACATTGAGGACAATGTTAGATTTAAGTTTGGGGGTAGAGTTTCAGAAAGTTGATGCCAATAAGAAACTCCAAAATTTAGAAACTTGTGAGCTATTCAAGATGAAACTGACCATTCTAGGTAGATGGAAACAAAATTCGTTTCTATAGGAATTGGTGTGCCCAACTAAATGGTCTGTTCAAATCTCAATGCCCAACTCAGGTGTTAGAAATAACATGATAACCATTGAAAAAGCATATCTCGGAATCATCATAACCATATCACTTTTTGTTTTTATTTTTATAATTTTGTGTTTCTCTAAGTGATTTAGTGGGGCCCTAGTATTGCCTTGTTGTCGCCGCTAGGATGAAGTAGAGTGATTAAGATCAAGCCCCATTTTTGTATTTTATTTATTCAGACAAAAAAAATGACACTTGGATAGCAATATGTGTGTGTGTTCTCCCTGTCTCCGTCGCCTAAGCAAGCGTGGAACGCAGGATCCATGGGAACTATCATATAATCTGCTAACAAGGAGCATGCTCTTAGATTCAAAAGATCTAATCATGTTGTCGGGAAATATATAAATAAAAAAATAAAAATAAAATAAAAAAATAAGTGAAAAATAATTGTATATATTCAATAAATCGACCGCTGGGGCCCTTGTATATACTAGTTGAGTTGATACTTGATACTAGAATTAGGATTCAGACTAGTGGGTGCGTATCTCAATCCATTAGGGTTCATCTTGGCATGACGTTCATACAGATATTCTGGGAAACATCGTTCACCTTATTCAACATATGCACCATTCATTACTTCTATTTCCATCTTCTAATCTATCCATGTGTTTGAATTTGATTGATTTCGAGCAATGTGAATGTTGATAATTTCCATCCATTTTTGGAACGGTTGATAATTATTTGAGTAGAGTTTTGCATTCTTATTTGAATTTTAGTACGCTAAGTGCAAACTTATGTACATCAATTGGATTTATACAGGGTAAGATTATAGCCAAAGAATTTAGTAGCCAACTAAATAACATGTTTAGTGTCTATCCTCAATAATTCAAATGTAGCTAGGATTTGGAGTATAGGTTTTGTGCGTATACCTCTTGTAAACCCTCACGATACAAAACTCGACCTCTAAGGCCACTTAAGGGTTTAAAGGCTTCTTACATATGCTAAATGTAGTCGCGATTCCTACGAAAGTGAGTTAGGATTTTTATTTCATTTTAGAGTAGTTTTGCTCGAGGACTAGCAAAATATAAGTTTGGGGTATTTGATAAGCACTTATGCCATTTTTTCGCCTTATCTATATTTCCTTGTTATCATATTTGTACTAATTTTGATGTTGTTATATTATTTTAGGTTGTATGCATAAAATCCGACGTTACAAATAAATTGGCTACATGACATCTTATCTCTACTAAAGTCGTTGTGCTGCTGTTCCGAGCATCGAGAGTGCTAAACTTCATAATTAGTTTTCAAGCTTACAAACCCATAACATCTACCTTCGAAGTCAAATACCTGATAGCATCTTATCTCATTGTCTACATGTCATTTCCAAGCTGTCTTATGATAAGTGCATATTTTACATATATTTAGAGTGTCATTTCATGCTAGTATTTGTAAGATTTCTTGTGAATTATTGTATATTACATTCTTTTTGTTTCTTTATCTTTTAGTAGGTGAAATCATCCAAAAGAAGTGAATCCGCATTTAATTGTGCAACAAAAGAAGAGATACAAGTGAAGAAGATCCAAAGACCAGATGAAACTTGCTCTAATCCAGGATTTCTTATCATCATCTCATAAAATATTAAGAAACGAAGCTAACAACGAAAGAACAAGGTCATTCCGAGTTCGTACGAAGAAGTTAAGGGAAAAACAAGAATTGCTAAGGGGGGTGCGTTTCTACTAAGGGCTGCCATTGAATTTAAATACCTATAAAGGCACCAGAATTTCTGATATCGGCTGCCATTTCATTTTCCTGCATTAAACAAGTTGGGGGATGCCACTTCTTATGACTACGCCTGTTGTGTTACTTGTAGCCACCTTAGTTAAGCATCACTTATTCTACTTAGGGGTGGCATCATCTATGTCCCCTTGAAACTAGGTATTGTTCGCAGAGTTCAGAGAACTCCATTACTGAAGCACCATCCGTCCTCAAGCTTTATCACAGAGTCTAACTAAAGTAATTAGGAATGTAAAAGATTTCTTATAATGGGTCATTGACTTTGAGAAGAATTCAGAGCTATTGGTCACTGATTGATCGTGATGAAGAGAATGATTGAAGCTTTGATGAAGTGAGAACTGGCAGTTTAAAACAAAAAGGAGCTCGAGTGAGATAAAGAGATGAATGGTGATGAGCTTGAGTCAAAGATGAGTAGTTAATGGCAGTTAGAGTATGAGTTCGAATTGGCAGAGATGAGTTTAGATGCAGTGAGATGGTGGTGGCTGTTATTCGAGGATTCACGGAAGTAATGATGTTCGATGGCAATGAGAGTTTAATAATGGTTGTGGTTTTCAAATGAGGAACTCGAGAGAGGTTGGCAGTGGCGAAAAAGAAGGCATGGGCTGAGTTCGATAGTAGTAATGAGATTTGTGTTGTTTATGGAAAAGCTCGAGTCTATGATGCTGTTGAGAAGCTGAATAGGGACCAAAACTGGTTTTACGAGTTTTAGATTGGGATTAGAATTTTAGACAGTTTCAAAGAAATAAAACAGGAAAGGAGAAGGATGTTGCTGCCGTTAAAACAAGAGATGGATGATGGAGATTAAGCAGTGAAAAGAGTTTGTATTGAAACACAAAACTTGGGTCCTAATCTATTTCGAATTCTTAGGATCGGAAGAAAGGTTTGAGAGCTATAAAAGGACACTAGGTTACAACAGAAAAATAGCTACCTCTCACGCCAGTTTCCACCTTTGCTCCTCTCCGACCTATATCATCTATGAATCCACTCCACCTAACGTCCACAACAATACCAATAGCCCAACAGTGAGGAGCAAGCTGGGTCTGATTTGCTAGTTTGGTTTGATTATTAGTTTGATTTTTATATTTACTTTTTATGGATTCCGTTATTATGTGTAGTTAATTTATTTTTTAATTATTGATGATTTCAAAGTCCTGAATAATGAAATCTTAATTTTATAAATTAAGTTTGTTTTCAGTTTTATTTTAATTGTTGATTATCTCGATTATTTTTATTGTCAGTTTTTCATATCATATTAGGATTTTCCATCTTGATTTTATATTGGAAGAGTCAATTACATTGAGGACAATGTAAAGTTTAAGTGTGGGGGAGTATTTACGTATTTTGCATATAGAGTTTTTAGTTCTTTAGTTAGAGTTTTCACTTTAATAGAGTACATTTTTTTTCGATTTTTTGTAAATAATTGCATGAACCTCCAATTTTTAGATATTTTAGAGTCAAGTAGTATACTTTTAGCTAAGTTTAGATACGGAGTTCTAACCGAAATAACCGAACTTAGAAGTATTAGAGAACTATATTCGGGTTGCTTAGTTATTGAGAGGCTAGAGTTGACAAAAATGGACTTCAACCGCCGGTAAAGAATACAATATTAGAGGATATGATCATTCAATACCCATGAGTGAGGCACCAAACCTTCAGTTCTCCATTTAGAGTGTTTCATCTGCGTAAATTTCGGGTAGAATGACGAGCTACCCAACCTCGCACCAATTGCAGCACTACTTTTTGATCTCTTGAGTGCTAATTCTATCAATCATGAGGGTGTCATCAGAATTGCTAAATATATCTTGTAGTCTTGTTTGCATTTGGCATCATTCTCTCGACAAAGCAGCAATGGAAACACATAATCTCAACAAGCGGAGCGACATTAAAATCATGAATAAAGTTGAATACAGTCAAGGTTTACATGGAACAATACAAGAAAGAGAAAATTTCATATTCAAGTAAAGCAACAAGACAAGGAGCAGAATTATATATATATATGTTGAAGACTAAGTACAAGAGCGAAGAAAAGCAAAAGATGTGAATTTTTATGAAGTTTATGATACCGAGGCAATACAAGTTTTGAAGGATTAAGTGGTAAATTCCTTCTCCCACGACCATATTAGTTTCATTTGTTAGTTTGTATTTCAATTAAGTTCTTTTTAAAAAAAGAAAAAAATTAATTAAAGAAAAATTATTGAAAAAAAATATCAGAAAAACAAAGAGATAAAAAAAATAAAAAATAGTGTTTTAAGAAAAAATAAATTGAGGAAAAAAGTTACATTTGTCAAAGTTCTACGAAGTTTAAGAGTTCATCATCAACAGTTGAAGACTGAAGATATTTCTATTTGTTGTGAGAGTGGTGTTGATTGTAAACCGGGTGAGAAGATAAGTAAGCATTCCCATCCTCACATAGTGGTTGATTTCCTTTCTTAGAGGTCATCAGAAAAAAAAAGGTTCTTTTTTGTCCCACATTTCTATGGGATAACATCTTCATATAATTCAGAAGGTTACTTTTCCTTCCCACCATTCAACGTGTGCAGGATCTTTATCTTCTCTCATGCCTACAACATGCGAACCATAAAGTGCGTCTTCTGAGTGTGAATTTCATAAAACCCTATTGGTGAGGCAGAATGCTTACTCGGTCGCTCTCGAACCTGGATTCTTTCATATGGTAGTTTTCTCCTTACTCATGAGTTAAGCATGAGAATAATGTTGTTTGGCATTTCTAACTTCTTATTATTAGTGTGCAAAAACTTTATGTCCTCATATCTCTTTGGATGCTTGTGACTTTGAAGTTGGAGTAGGTTTTGTAGGTATACCCCTTGTAAATACTCATGAGACTATAACTCGTCCACTAGGGACACCTAGGGGTTTAAAGGTTTGTTGCACATGTTAAGTGTAATCGTGTCCTCAATGAAAGAGAGTTGTATTTTACGTTAGGTTAGTTTAGGATATATGGTTTTCTCGAGGACTAGAAAAAGCTAAGTGTGTGGAATTTGATAAGTGCATATTTTACATATTTAGAGTGTCATTTCATTCTAGTTTTTATTAGATTTCTTGTGAATTATTATATATTACATTTGTTTTGTTTATTTATCTTTTAGTAGGTGAAATCATCCAAAAGAAGTGAATCCGTATTTAATTGTGCAATAAAAGAAGAGCTACAAGTGAAGAAGATCAATAAACTAGATGAAACTTTCTCTAACCCGAAAAAACGAAGCTAACAACGAAAGAACGAGGTCATTCCGAGTTCGTATGAAGAAGTTATGGAATTTTTTTTTAGACTTGACGGTTCCGCAGATCTGACAATCTAACAAGTCTAAAATAATTTTTTTTTAAGGAAGCATGTGTTTCTACAAAGGGATGCCATTCAATTTAAATACCTATAAAGGCACTAGAGTTTCTGATATGGGATGCCATTTCATTCATCTGCATTAAACAAGGTTGGGGGCTGCCACTTTATATGACTACGCCTGTTGTGTTAATTTTAGCCACCTTAGTTAAGCATCACTTATTCTTCTTAGGGGCGCCATCATCTATGTCCCCTTGAAACTAGGTATCGTTCGCAGAGTTCAAAGAACTCCATTATTGAAGCGACATCCGTCCTCAAGCTTTATCACAAAGTTTAACTAAAGTCATTAGGAATGTAAAAGATTTCTTACGATTGGTCATTGACTTTGAGAAGAATTCAGAGCTATTGGTCACTGATTGATCGTGATGAAGAGAATGATTGAAGCTTTGATGAAGTGAGAAATGACAGTTTAAAACAAAAAGGAGCTCGAGTGAGATAAAAAGATAAATCACTACAAGAAAAATGGGTTTAAGCGACATGTCGTTCTAAGTCGCTTAAAGCCCCTTTTTAAGTCTCTATAACCATTATAGTGACTTAAAGTGGCACTCGCTCCCGTGGTTGCAATAAGCCAGCCTTGTAAAGGTCTTGAGCGACCATGCAGTCGCTCTAGTAATCAACCAACTTACCTAAAGCGAGTACTCTTCTCATTGCTTAAGATCTAGACCAACTACCATGGAGCAAGTAAAATTCTGTTCGCTTAACATCTAGACCAACCAATATAGCAAGTAAAATACCAATCGCTTCAGATAGACCAACCATTCTAAAGCAAGTAAAATACCTAGTTGATAGATACATGGAACAACTCATCCTGAAATTGCTTGGTTAAGGTTTTAGGCGACAAAATAATTTTGCTCGCTAAAAGCGATTTCTTATATTGATTGGCCTGAAGTTGGGTTCTTAAGTTTTTAAGCTACGAAACTTTTTACTCTCTAAAAGCGATTTGTGACTTAGGAGCTATTAAACTACCTAGTTGGAAGATACATGGAACAACTTAGCCTGAAGTTGCTTGGTTAAGGTTTTGAGGGACCACATGATTTTGCTCGCTAAAAGCGATTTCCGATTTTGATTGGCCTGAAGTTCGTTGCTTAATCCCAATATTTAATTGTAATTAATAAAGTTATCACTAATTAAGATTATATAATTAAAATGATAACTTCTAATTAAGATTAGATAATTACAAATATATTGTTGAATTTGAGTATCCCACCAAAAAACATTACCTTTTTACAATCCTGTTTCCCACCCATCCCCGACAAGAACCAAAAAACATACAAAATTAATGGTTCATGTATCATCTTAATGTCTAATTTTCACTTCCCCAAAAGAACAAAAAACATATAGATCAGACTGCACATCCATTGTTCACAAAAAAAAAAGAGCCAGCATTGTACCTGTTTGTTGCTTCAAATAAAACTGCACATTCATTGTTCACCAAAATAAAAGGAGCTTGAAGCGAGGTTAGTCAGACTCATCCTCCATATATAAATTATTCGCCTGATTGTCATCAGCATGTCCATCTACCTACAAATCATGATCATCACCAGTGTCGTCCTCATCTTCATGCTCATCTAGGGAATCATCTTCCAAATAATCTGGCATAGGTTGAATTCCCATCTTCTTCAAAGCCTCATTCATATACTCTCTGAGATTACGCTCTCTCCGTTCCAGCTTTGCCACTTTCTTCTTTTCTGAGTCCAGTTGTTCTTTGAGAGCAGTCATTTGTGCTTCATTTCTTTCATATAAGCTGAAGCTGCCGGGAGCGACTTTTGACTTACGAGCACGCTTGGCCCCATAGCGACGAGGATCAACAACCTTTGCATATATTTCTTCAGGCGTGTAGTTGACTTCACCTTGACGAACCTGCTCACTCAATCGATTCATTTCTGACTGCATAAACATTGTAACCGATTAATTTACACCTACCGACAGCACGTTTTAATATAAATATGTTGAATTGACCTTCAAAATATACATGGAAACCTGACCAGGTTGACACTTCAGACTATAGATAGGTTCGTACTTCCTAAAACCAAACACTACTAAGACCCACAAGTAAACAGGCTACAATCAGACCGATAACCTATTGTTGAAGCAAAGTGTTGTCCACACAAAGTGACATATATGTATCATCACAGCATAGATATGACTTCTTACAAGTTCATATATGAAGGGTTAGGCTACTCCATATCTAAACACTATACAAAATCTCGTATAAAAAACATTATAGACAAAAAAACTTCAAACACTGACATTTTCTACAACACTTGATGGGTTCAGGCAAAAACAAATACCAGAAGGTTTCTGTTCAGTACAGTATTTAAAACTGAGAAACGGTTAGAATTATATTTTACAAGAAAAATAATCCAAATAGAAGTAATGCAATGACTTTTCAAATAATCTTTCTTATATTCTGTAGTGTCCTATTACGGTGCGGTTATGGGGAGAAAAAAAAAGACATGCTTATTGAAATGAAAACAAAAAAGAAAATAAAAGTTAAAAAATTATATATCCACACATGTTCAGACATATTCTTATTTGATTTCAACATTCACCTCATCTCGGAGTTCTAATTGATGATTGCGGCACAATAATAACAACTACAATCAGAAAACAGAGACCATCATGAGTAATACAGATTCTAATTCTTCTAATATCTAGTACCAGGGCTCATGAACTATTTCACATGGTAGCTGTTTTTTAATGTCAAATTCGCTAGAGAAGAAACACTTGCGAGCATAAACTAAGAAGAGAAATAGAGTTACAAGGAAATTTGAACCTGCCAATCTTCACACACTTTACCGAGCTTGCTAGCCTTGTGGGTTACCATGAACATACTGAGTGGATCAACTGGGAGATTTTTACGTGCCTAATGATATATATATTGTTAGTTTACCCCAGTAAAAGTAATTAAGACATATAGAACAACCAAAATACAACAATAAACAATTTAAGATTTACCCTCTCATGCGCTTTCCTAGCAAAACTATGCGTACCATTTGTATAGTTCAGAGCTTGTGCCTTCCGTGCATCCCTTGATTTCTATGATGCAGCCTACGAATTAAATATGAAAAATACAAGTTAGGAGACACTCTAGCAAATATCTGGACACCACAGCTCCATGTTAAATGTTAAACATAAATTTATTATCTAAGATGTCAAATCATCAAAATACATTGCACAAAGAGATGACCAGCAAATTAATATACCTTAAACGCAACATCCGTGTTGAAGAAGTCACACATATATATCCAGTCATCCACATTGCGGATTCTTGGGGATGGATGTAGCAAAGCTTCTTCATGACTACCAAACGAGCGATAGTGCTTAGCCAACTCAGAGCGATATCTCACGTAAGCCAGCCTCATTTGTGTTATAATAGCCTTTTCAGCGTTTGCGTCATTAGGTACTAAGATATAGCAATCCTAGGACAAAAAATAAATATGTTAAACAATGACTAGTGATTAAAAAAATCTATGGAACTAGAAAAATATTAATAATAGAAAAGATGAATTAAGTATTACCCTGACAAGTTTAGATACTCTTGTTATCTTTTCTTCAGGCATATTTCTAAACAGACGCACGGTCAAAGGAAAGTTGTCACTCTGGCGCACCCACATACCTATGGATAGAATACATTCAAGGATGAATGTACCCACCAAGACGTTATCAGAAACTTTCACTTTCAGTTTATCTTCAGCAGTATCTCTGAGTGCAACATTAGGCAGAGTGGTACCCCTAGTATTCTCTGTGTAATAAACGGAAAGCAGCAAAAACAGTGATCATTTATTACAAAAATAATGTTAACTATCAATTGTGAAAGAAATAGATAAAAGGTAAGAGATTTTACTTTTACGAGGTGGTTGGGAAGAATCAGCATCCAGAGGAGAATTAGTAGCTTCTTGCAAACAACCACGATGGTCTACTTCAGGTGAAACATCGATAGGTTCAGCCACCTCATGAGTTTGCTGTCGACGAAACAACCGAGGACTCCTACGAGGTGTTGATTCAAGTTGAGTACGAGCCAACAAAGTATGTCTTCGAGGACTCCTCAGAGGTGTTGACCCAAATTAATTATGAGGCAACTGAGAATGTCGTCGAGGAGACAGCCGTGGATTGCTGCGCTGCCCATGTGAACGATTGAAGATGAAAAAGATCGTTGCTTGCTGCGATTTTTAACTTCACCACACACTGGAAGAGGTAAGCGCCTAGAAACAGAACTTTGAATGCAATGGTTTTCAACGTCATTACGTGGTGGAAAGATTTCTTGTCGCAAAATAGATCGCCGACTGCCACCGTTTACAGGTTCAACATCCCATGACAATGACCGTTGTGCTTGTGTTGAACTTTTTGCCTTTTCATGACTGGGTGCTTGTAATGGAGATTCTATCACTGGTTTTGTTCTCTTTAACGACATTTGAGGAGTTGTTAAACCTGCAGCATATCGCTTTCTGGAATTTAATACATTTACAGAAGTACCACCCTTCTCTGCAGTAACCCATAAACAAAACAGTTAGACATGCAAAACAAATGAAATGAGAAAATAAACAAAATAAGGGAGAAACTAGGATAAAGGGGGAGGAATATTGTTACCGTTTACAGATTTCATGTGAACCGGCGCCCTTTGTCGAGTGGTCATCGGATCACTCATGTGTACCGGCGCCCTTTGTCGAGTGGTCATCGGATCACTCCGGAGAACTTGCTTTATAAGACCGCCTCTACTTCTAACCATTTCTGAAAAGAGAGACATGAACTATTAGGTATGTGATAGACACATTTTAGTGTCTAAATTACACCTTAATTTCTAGTGAGTTAGTATTCGATTTTGTGTCTATTACGTGTTTTTATGCTTTTGTAGGTACATTAGAAGAATAAAGATTTGTGGAAAAATTGGCTCAAAAAGTGTTCAAAGCACCCGGAAATATGGATCAAGGCACCCACACTTTGGATTGGGGCTCCCTTGGATCGGGATGAGCTGGATCGGACCAACTCAGCGGGTCAACTCGGCCCAGTCAACTCGGTCAAAGTCAGTTGACCGAGTCAAAGCTTCATCGAGACAGCTTCATCGGCAGCAAGATTTCGATTCAGATTTTCTAGCGATTTCATCGCAAATTGATAGGTACCCAATCTAATTAAAGGTTCGTAAAATCGATTGGAAGCTCTAGAAACCGAAGATAAGGGTCAGAGGAGCATGAATTTGGACGGGAATAGGAGTACATCCCTGTTTTGGATTGCTACTGATTTCTCATCAAATCACCGAGTTATAATGGGATTAGAACAGCCTAGAAGATTCACAGGGCCTATATAAAGAGTTTACGAGCCTCAGAAATAAGGACAGAAGCCTAGAGAGCGATTCAGAGAAAATCCGGTGAAGTTCCTGCACCGCCGGTCACCTGCTGGTGCATCGCCGGCACTGTTCTTCACCCACCATCGCTGAAGAAGACGACTCAGTAACATTTATAAGTGTTGCTGTTCCACTGTTACAACTCTGTTTCTGTTGTCTATTGCTTCAAACCATTTGTTGCTTAAACTCTTCTGTAACAGCTGAACCCTGTTCTGTGACATTTATATACGTATCTGTTCAGCTGTTGCACTATTCTTTAACCTTGTAATCAATATTTTGAGCAATGAAATCAACTTTTGAGCAAGTTTTCTTCACCATGGGCTAAGTTTATTTACTGGGATGATGGATAAGGTATTTTTCTCAATTTTATGTGATTTAATTATTTTCTAATAATTATTTATAATTCTTTTATTATTATTTGCATGGATTTAAATTAGAAAAAAATGGTTTTTATTAAATAGTTGTGTTCTCTTTTGATGGGTCATGCTTAGTTAATTACTCATGATGTCCCATGCTTAGGATTTACAATTATTCTTTTAGGAAACATATTTTTGGCAAACTTGAATTAAATTGTTAAAAAGAATTACATGATTAATCACATAGATTGTTAGAAATAACTGAATCTTGATTCCTAGTTTTCTCCATATTTTCTAAAAATCATCTCTAGTGTATTTTCCTGATTTTTATTAGTTTAGGTTAAGTCCAATATTTTCTAAAATCATTACCTTCACAAGTTCGAGAATCGAACCTCTTTTTACCACTATATAAAAACCACATCAGTATGATATGAGATAATACAGAAAACAATGAATGCTATGGTTCTCAAAATCCAATAGAAAAAGTAAGATTCAGATTATAAGATTAGGTTTGAATAGAAAGTCATATATAATATTGTGAGAAAACAGAAATGAGAAATAGGATTTAAGAAATGAGACATTAATCAAATATAGTGGCAGGTCTATCAGTTTGACTGTTCAGTCACTATGTGTAGGGTGAATTTATAACACTTGTAGAAATGGGGGTGAAATATACTGGTTCTACGAGTAGGTAAAAAATTCTTACTTTTGGATGATAAACTAACAATAGAATAAAAACTCAGTTCAGGTAAGTTGTCCATAAAATAAAAAATTCTTAATTGATAGATATGATTAAATTGATAAGAGTGAAAAGAACAATCTTAATTTACAAGAGGAATGCAAGAACTCCAGACACTTCTAACATTAAGTTAACAAATGTATGGAGTAAGGTAGTCACATCTGTGAAAATACTCAACAGTTACAGAGACAAAAGGATGCACGCAAGAGCTTTGAGCATACAGTGAACGACAAGAGAGGCGTAAGTTACTTTGCAATCGTCGTGAGTCTGATGCGCTAAACGGCGGCAACCTGCGGACAAGCTTGGACAACTTCACAAAGACCTGTAGACATCAAGGGAGGAAAAAGTCAGACCTTA
>JAJJMC010005141.1:7610717-7646050 GCA_023531435.1 Papaver californicum
AAGAGGTTATTAAGGATAATATGACGAACATCGATGGGTTTAGGGTACCGGTGAAGATTCCAACTTAGTGGAAGAGGTTATTAAGGATAATATGACGAACATCGATGGGTTCAGGGTACCGGTGAAGATTCCGACTTAGGGGAAGAAACACTATGAGGAATATTTGACGAACACCGATAGGTTTAGGGTACCTGTGAAGATTCCGACTAAGGGGAAGATGTTATTAAGGATAATATGACGAACATCAATGGGTTTAGGGTAATGGTGAAGATTCCGTCTTAGGGGAAGAGGTTATTAAGGATAATATGACGAACATCAATAGGTTTAGGGTACCGGCGGTGAAGATTCTGACTCATGGGAATAGATTACTAAGGATAATATGACGAACATCGATAGGTTTAGGGTACTTGTAAAGATTTCGGCTTAGGGGAAGAGGTTATTAAGGATAATATGACGAACATCAATGGGTTTAGGGTTCCGGTGAAGATTCCGACTCAGGGGAAGAAACACTATGAGGAATATTTGATGAACCTCGATAGGTTTAGGGTACCGGCGAAGATTCCGACTTAGGGGAAGAGGTTATTAAGGATAATATGAAGAACATCGATGGGTTTAGGGTACCGATGAAGATTCCGACTCATGGGAAGAGGTTATTAAGGATAATATTACGAACATCGATAGGTTTAGGGTACCGGCGAAGATTCCGGATTAGGGGAAGAGGTTATTAAGGATAATATGACGAACATCGATGGGTTTAGGGTTCCGGTGAAGATTCCGACTTAATGGAATAGGTTATTAAGGATAATATGACGAACAACGATAGGTTTAGGGTACCGGTGAAGATTCTGACTTAGGGGAAGAGGTTATTAAGGATAATATGACGAACATCGATGGGTTTAGGGTACCAGTGAAGATTCTGACTTAGGGGAAGAGGTTATTAAGGATAATATAACGAACATCGATGGGTTTAGGGTACCAGTGAAGATTCCGACTCAGGGGAAGAAACACTACAAGGAATATTTGACGAACGTCGGTAGGTTTAGGGTACCGGCGAAGATTCCGACTTAGGGGAAGAGGTTATTAAGACTAATATGATGAACATCGATGGGTTTAGGATACCGGTGAATATTCCGACTTAGGGGAAGAGGTAATTAAGGGAGATTTTGGACCGATTTCTCTCCCCATTTTGACCCAAATTCCTCATGGAATCCAGATTTTACAATTAACTCAAAAAAATCTCGTTTTATAATATACGACTATTCCGACCAATCAAAAATCAGATTTTATGGTTTATTACGAAAAAATAATTATATTTATTATGGTTACGAAATTATCGGGATTTTTTTTTCTTCTTACTGAAGTATGTCCACGTAACTTCCCAAGTGTAATTTTTTTTTTTTTTGGTGAAATTGTTTCAAATTTACGATACACTTTACCCGTCAAACGAAATAATTGGTGGACTAAAAGCAAAACAGGTCAGATGAAATTTTAAAGATTTCCACTCATGGACCCATATCCTTTTGTGCTGAACCACATGCTAACTTCACCCAACTTAATTCTCTAACTTTAATGTTCCGATAAAATCAACTTCACAAACAAAAAACGATTTCTCTAACTTTAAAGTGCCCTAATTGCAGACACACTTACCTATACCCAAACATTAACCACACATTAAAGTTTACATTTCATGCCATTAACTTTTTTGTTCCCTAATTTCAGACACATGTGAGTTTGCAAGCTTAGACTTCTCAGTTGTTCTCCACAAAATCTCCCGTCGAAGAAGTTTAGATTTCCCTCTCATCAACTTCTTAACTTCTCTTACTGTATATGTTTAGATCCACCAAATCTTCTCTCAGCTGGCTCACTTAAATCCACAAAATCTGCTGTTTCTCCACCATCGGTACTGCTCTCAGCTGGCTCAATTAGTTCCACAAAATCTGTTGTTTCTCCACCATCGGTAGGTTTTAAGTTTAGTGGAATAACTTGTTGCTAGGGGTTTTATATGATTTCATGAATTTTTTCCCTAAACTTAAAATTAGGGTTTTTTAATTTGTTTATAATATTCATCTTTTATAGTTCATCAATTGGGTACAGTACAGGTTTTTAATTTCATTCTACTGTTAACTATGTGGTGATTCTTGTATTCTTATAAACAGCATTACGTAAGCTGGGTTGTATTGATTCTACTGTGAATTGGGTTGTACTGATTTTGTACTGATTTTGTGGTGAATCGGGTTGTACTGATTTTGTGATGAATTGGGTTGTACTGATTTTCTTATTTAGGGGAATAAGTAAAATTGTTACTGAAGACGGAGATCCTTCTGATGCACATGAAGCTTCAGGGAATGAAGTTGTGCCGGATGCTTTGATAAGTGTTCCAAGGAAGACTGACGGGCCTCAATTTAAGAGAAACAAACCAAAGGTTGGAAAGTGGAACCATGCCCAGTTATTCTTTTCAATAATAGCATTATTGTCTCCAGACAAACTCATTTTCTATATCATGTTTTTGTCTTTTCCTAACTAGAAACAATATTGAAGTAGTGTCATCTCATTATTTTGCTATATCAGTATGGATGACCAGCGCAATGGGTCGATATGCTCATGTTTATAATTTACCAAATGTCATGAGCTAATAAAGAACCATTTCATCAAATGATGCAAGAATATATAGTCAAGTAATCCTTTCCTTCAACTTTGCAAGGTCCTAATCCTCTTTCATGTAAGAAGAAAAAGAACGATGAGAAGCCATCAATTGCTCTGAATAAGGTGTGTTTTATTGTTAGTGTATCTTTTAATGCTTTTGCATATTCTTTGATTTATATGTATAATTTTACCATAAGATTCCATCCACTAAAATTAGAGCTCAGATGTTCTCTGGACACACATACCCACCTTCTGCTCTCTTTTTTTCTTTCTATCTAGGAATGCTTGATATTGAGTATCTCTGACTGCTGTAGATTGATGGAGTACCATTATGGTTGTCTTGTTTAAATGTGAAAACTATATCTGGATACCCTTTGTACAGGGGTAACAGTACAGAATAATTCTGTTTTAAGACTTCGATACAGATAGATTCTACTAACAGTATAAATGCTTAAGAATTCTACTAATTGTGCGTGTTCGATACAGATATTATAGCATCGATGGATAAGAGTTGTATTAAAAAGCGTAGGAAAGATGAGGCGTTCCGCAAGGGAGTCGTAAACTTCCTAGACTTTGCGTTAGAGCATATACAACCTGGGATGGATGAAATTCGTTGTCCGTGTGTGTACTACAATAACAATTGCTACCGTTCTCGAGATGAAGTGCATGTACATATATTGCGTCATGGGTTCACTCAAGGATATACTAACTGGATATACCATGGGGAGGCATAGGTAAGGGAACCTTTGGGTACTGGTAGAACAGTTGAAGATAACTTGTCGGGAAACGACGATTGGGATGAGTTGCTAGGTGGTATGGGAGAAGCTTCGAACTCCAATGCTGCTAATTTTTACCGTTTGTTGGAGGAGGCCGAGGAACCCCTTTATCATGATTGTAAGAATTATTCAAGGTTATCCTTTACTGTGCACTTACTTCGTATTAAGACCCGTGGTGGATTGGCTACAAATGGTTTGACGAGCTGTTGAGTCTTCTGATCAAGGCATTTCCAACTGCCCTAATACCGAAGAACTGTTATGAGGCTCTAAAAACCATAAGGGACTTGGGTCTTACCTACCAAAAGATTGATGCTTGCCCAAACGATTGCATATTGTTTTGGAAAGACTATTCACTCTTGGATAAGTGCCCGGTCTGTCATACTTGCAGATGGAAAAATGATGGGTTGCTGGTAGACGACGAGTCATTTATTAGTGTGACAAGAAAACCTAAGAAGAAACTTGTTGAAAAGATAGTACGATATTTTCCTTTAAAGGCAAGAATTCAGAGGTGGTTTATGTGTCCTAAGACCGCTTCTCACATGATATGGCATGAAAAAGAATGTATTGATGATGGAATTTTAAGGCACCCGAACGATTCTCAGAACTGGAAGAGCTTTGATAAGATGCACCCCATATTTGCAGCCGAGTCTCGCAATCTGAGACTTACATTAGCAACTGACGGGATGAATCGTTTTGGAAATATGACGAATCCTCATAGCACATGGCCAGTTGTTTTAATCAACAACAACTTCCACCATGGATGTGTATGAAAGATTCCAATTTCATTTTGTCTATGATAATTTCAGGACCCAAGTCACCAGGAAATGATATTGATGTGTATCTGCAATTATTAATAGAGGAGTTGAAGGATTTATGGGAGCCCGGTATTCTCATTTATCATGCTTCAAAGAAAGATTTCTTTTTATGTCGTGCATCATTATTGGGTACTATTAGCGATTTCCCTGCCCTATCCATGCTTTCTGGATGGAGTACCAAGGGACAATATGCATGTCCGTGCTGCAATAGTGACACATGTTCACTTCGGTTAAGTAACGGAGGTAAGATCTAAACTTGTACTGGATTGTTTTCCTTTAATGCCAAACTCTTATAATTTTGTCAAAATGTGATTTGTAGGTAAGTGGTGTTACATGTTTCACTGTCGTTTCTTGGCAATGGATCATAAATGGCGCAATCACAGGGCGGCCTTCAATAGAAAAAAAGAGAACCGGCCACCACCAAAGCTATTAAAGGGGGCTGAAATACTTGAGCAGTTGGATCAGCTAGAGGAAGTTGAGTTTGGTAAGAATGGCAATCAACAAAAGATATTAGAAAAGATACCCTTTGATCACAATTGGAAGAAGATTAGCATTTTCCAGCTGGAATTACCCTACGTGAACTCGATTTTATTGTTCCATAGTCTTGATGTGATGCATATCGAGAAGGATGTTTGTGATATTCTGATGGGACTATATCGAAGGTCAATGGGAAGACAAAAGACAATATAAAAGCCCAATTTGACCTACATGGGATGGGTATACGGAAGGACTTATGGGCGACGAGAATAGGGGATAAGTATAGGGTGCCAAACGCCTCATACGTGGTGTCGAATACTGAGAAGGATTCATTTTGTAGACTTTTGAAGGAAATTAAGGTTCCGGACGGGTATGCATCAAACATTTCTCGTTGTGTGAACCTTAAAGAGCGGAGGCTTATAGGTCTAAAAAGTCACGATTTTCATGTTCTATTGGAACATTTGTTGCCGATAGCTTGCCAAATGATGTGTGTGAAGCAGTGATTGAGTTATGTTTGTTTTTCAAAGTGTTGTGTGCTACGGTCCTTAATATGGCTGATTTAGAAAACCTGCAGGAAAATATTGCAATCACATTGTGCAAGTTAGAAAGGATATTCCCCTCATCTTTTTTTATCGTGATGATGCACTTGCCCATCATCTACTAGAACAAGCAAAGGTTTGTGGTCCAATTCAGTATCGTTGGATGTATCCGATTGAGAGGTACGCATTATCAATGTTATTTTCCTTAAAAATTTTACCTTTTTCTGAACACATACTAGTCGCAGTTGCAGTTTTGTGATCTGTGTATGTCTGTGAACACATACAGTTCTTTCTATGCTATGTATCAGGTACTTGCGGAAGTTAAAGTGTTATGTGTGGAATAAAGCTTATCCCGAAGGCTCGATGGCGAAAGGGAAAATAATAGAAGAATCTCTCGTTTTGATTGAGCGCCATATGAATAGTGTAGCTACGAAGTTTAATCAACTTACTAGAAACGAGGATAACACTCGATTTTAATCAGCAGTTAATAAGTTGTCTGTTTTCAGACAAGCCGGTGAATTTCAAGGTAAGAAAAATGTGGCGTCGATTTCAGAGGAAGAGTTCCACAAAATGAAATTCGTTGTTTTCAAGAATTGCGATGAAATGCACCAATATGAGGAGTACGTGTTCTCTACTTGCTATTTTTCCTTATGTACAATTATAAAAATGCTAGAATCTGAGAATGTTCTCATGCACATGTGATTTGAATAATTTTCTTACGGCATTATTTACAGTGAGCACAAAGCTATGCTTGAAGGAACTAGACACGCACATAAAAAACACACTGAAGAATTTCCTAGATGGTTCGTCGTAAAGTGAGTCTCAATTCAATACTATTAACACGTTTATTTCGCCACACAAACAGATTTCTGACTTTGGTGGGATTTTTTCTGTAACGAACAGATTACCCAACTGCACAAAGATACCAGTCAGGTGATTGGAGAACTATTATCATTGGCCGAAGGTCCTTGTCAAGAAGCTTTGGCTTTCAACATTTACACGGTCAACGGGTACCGCTTTCATACAAAACGTTGGGAGCATTGAAGAACGACACAAAACGCTGGAGTATGTGTAACCATCGAGAAGGATTATTTTGGAATGCTAACTGATATTGTAGAGATGAGGTATGTGGGTAGCTTCCGTGTTGTTCTTTTCAAATGTGATTGGCGGGATGTAGATAGTGATAGGGGATGCAGGAAAGATTGGAATGGAGTTGTTACGGCTGTTAATAAAACCATAAGTTGTTGGCAAGATGAACCATATGTGTTACCATCTCAAGTATCACAGGTAATGTATGTGAATGAAGAACAGGGGTCCCAATGGAAAACGGTGATAAAACTAAAACCTCGGAACTATTATGATATGCCGGTGCGTGATATTAATACAGATATGAGTCTGAGTGAAGCAGCCCAGGATTTGTACTCGACTTATTCAATGGAAGATGTACAACGTGAACCGCAGCAGGATGATGATTTTAATTTTCTTTGGGGTAGGACTGATGCTCCTGATGAAACCATCAATTATGTTGCGCCAGAACAAGGTCGTGCGATAGCTGTCGATCAAGATGATGTTGATACTGAAAGTGTTTATACTACTAGTGATGATGATGATCTGCTCGAATTTGAAGAGTCTAACAACGAGATGGACTGTGATTAACCCGTCAGAATGCAACCATCACTAACCCTAAGGTACCAAAATTTTCATTTCCTATCATTTTTCATATTATTCTCATTTTGGGTTCTTTAATAATTTTGATTCTGATTAGCTCAAAATATAGTATTCAGCAAAACTTGATTTAAGATTTGATTCATGTGAAAACCCTTGTAGAGATTTTCTGTATATATTAAGAATTGATAGAACTATTGTTAATTCCATTTCGAGTTTACATGATGATGAATACGGTTTATAAAGTTTAGTGTGCTACAATGGTGGCTTCAAACAAACAGAAATATGTACAAGTGCCTATCATCCCTGAAGATTAGTCTATTTTCAGTACCACAATTTTTTTTTTACAAAACTAGGGGATACAAAAGGTACTTATATATGCAACAAATTCAGGAAAGCTGGACTATCTAAACAATA
Source organism: Papaver californicum (assembly GCA_023531435.1). NCBI lineage: Eukaryota > Viridiplantae > Streptophyta > Magnoliopsida > Ranunculales > Papaveraceae > Papaver > Papaver californicum. Next base: position 7,618,050 of record JAJJMC010005141.1, read on the forward strand.
AAAAGTGAATGTTTAACTATTGAAGCTTAGCTTTCTACTAAATGGCTAAGTAATAAACTGATGCACGTGCATTTCAGGCACTGCAACATAATTCACACTTTTCGTTTCATATTTGTGCAGGACTGTGATGTGTGGAGGCGGTGTTGCTTAGTCCACTCGAGCACGGTTTACAGGGGAAGTAGTAGCAGTAGACGACGCCCACTATTGGATGTAAACCATGTTTTATCTAAATATCTCCTAGGCTTTTTGGAGGACTGATGTCACATGAAGAAGCAGCCACTTAACATGCATATGGTACTTTGTGTAATAGTTTATTGTTTTGTGTAATAGTTTATTGTTTTGGGACTATGATGCTTATGAAGAAGCACCCACTTAACATCATGCATAAATGATTCAGTGAAAATTGGATAGATGTTCAATATGTTTTTGTACTGGGAAACTTAGTTTGGATTTTAGATACTAATTAAATGAATTTAATATAAAACATAAAGTGAAATCACCTATTTGGATCAATTAAGAAACGTGAGTACCATCGATCAGCCGTGTATGTCATTAGTTTCTTATTTCTTCTTGTATTCTTGTTCTAATCTCTAACACCAAAATTTGGAAATAAGTGATGATGAATAAATGGTAAATTTGATGTTTTAGAGTTTGGTATGTAGCTGATTATTATGACTTGAAATTGAACAAGATTAATTTTCTATTGTGGTTTTGGAGGCATATGTAACTCGAACAGGATTACATACACCATTTCATTTCTCCTTGATCAGATCTCACATGATGAGTAATTAGTGCAAAGCAAGCTTTTGATGAAGCTATAACAGAGTTGGAAACCCTGAGCGAAGAATCTTATAAGGACAGTAATTTGATTATGCAACTCTTAAGAAACAACTTCACTTGTGGACTTCAAAAACTGTCTTCTCTTTTGAAATGGTGGTGGCGGCTTAAACTTAGTTGCTGGGAGAGGTTTTACCAAGTAATTCATTTTTTGGGTGCTACGAGTGTGTGCCTCAAAGTAAAGAGCTACACGAGCACTTTTTTAGATTCTATATAGATTACTTGAAAAAAGGATATAATGACCAAACACATCTGGCCATGGCTAAAAATTAGTTGACACAAATTTAAAGCAGCCAAACTATTTGGCAGTTGCAAGTTCTGTAGCTTAAACCCTTAAAGCGACTAAAATATTGGGTTCTTGCTAACATTTAGAGCAACCAATTAATTTTCTGTTGCTACGAGTATGTGCCTCAAAGTAAAGAGCTACATGAGCACTTTTTTAGATGCTATATAGATTACTTGAAAAAATGATATGGCGACCTAACACATCTGGCCATGGCTAAAAATTAGTTGACACAGATTTAACGCAGCCAAACTATTTGGCAGTTACAAGTTTTGTTGCTTAAACTATTAAAGCGACTAAAATATTGGGTTCTTACTAACATTTAGAGCAACCAATTTATTTTGTTGTTGCTACGAGTCTGTGCCTCAAAGTAAATAACTACATGATCACTTTTTTAGTTGCTATAAATTACTTGAACAAAGGATCTAGCTATTAAATATATTTTTTCGTTGCTAAATAATAGTGGAAACAGGTTTATAGCCGCCAAAGTTTCTGGCAGTTGCAATTTTAGATGCTTAAACTATTAAAGCGACTAAATTCTCGAGCTCTTGCTAAGATTTCGGTCGTTTAAATCCATTTTCCTTGTAGTGAATGGTGATGAGCTTGAGTCGAAGATGAGTAGTTAATGGCAGTTCGAGTCTGAGTTCGAATTGGCAGAGATGAGTTTAGATGCAGTGAGATGGTGGTGGCTGTTATTCGAGGATTCACGAAAGTAATGATGTTCGATGGCAGTGAGATTTTAATAATAGTTATGGTTTTCAAATGAGGAACTCGAGAGAGGTTGGCAGTGACGAGAAAGAACGCATGGGCTGAGTTCGATAGTAGTAATGAGATTTATGGTGTTTATGGAAAAGATCGAGTCTGTGATGCTGTTGAGAAGCTGAATAGGGCATGAAACTAGTTTTACGAGTTTTAGATTGGGATTAGAATTTTAGACAGTTTCAAAGAAATAAAACAGGAAAGGAGAAGGATGTTGCTTAGTTAAAACAAGAGATGGATGATGGAGATTAAGCGGTGAAAAGAGTTTGTATTGAAACGGAAAACTTGGTCCTAATCTATTTCGAATTCTTAGGATCGGAAGTAAGGTTTATAAAAGGACACTAGGTTACAACAGAAAAAGACCTACCTATCATGCCAGTTTCCACCTCTGCTCTTATCCAACCTATATCATCTCTGAACCAACTCCACCTTCACGTCCACATCAATACCAATAGCCCAACAGTGAGGAGCAAGATGGATCTGATTTGCTAATTTGGTTTAATTTCTAGTTTGATTTTTATATTTATTTTTCATAGACTCCGTTATTATTTGTAGATAATTTATTCTTTGATTAGGGATGATTTCAAAGTCCTGAATAATAAAATCTTAATTTTATAAATCAAGTTTGTTTTCAGTTTTATTTTTATTGTCTAAGAATATTAATAGGTTATTTAAAGTGATCAATTAAATTAATCTGTTAATATTTCTTATACTAGTTATGAGTTGTGTGATACGTGTAATTGTCACTCAATTCTTTAAACAAGTAGTACATAGCAAGAACTGACATACGGATTCTGTTAAGCAATTGCCTAACGAGATAACACTAGTAAGCGAACCGAGCTTATGCGACCGATGCTTGGATCAACCTAATTCACAAAGTGTAAAGCGTTCACTAATTTACACCTTGAGAGCTTATTCTTGGTGTGTTAGTGATCGTTTCAAAAAAGTGGTAAAAAATAGTTCGTTCACTTAGAGTTGTAAAGATTCGTTTTAGACCTAATTTTGATTTAAAGTAGAAAATAAGTAAAAGATTTTAACGATATTGGGAAGAACTGAAACTCAGGATTCCACCAAAATCACTTCTGAATGATTTCTTTGCCAAAAGTAGATTTCTAAAACATTAATTGTAAATGAAAAGTATGGTGCATCAAAAGCTCTTAAGTCCCAGCATACACCATCAAACAAAATCACAACTAATTAAGAAAAATCATAAATCAATTAAAAATCAATGCAAAAGTCAATAAGAATCAAAAATAGTTACCATTCATTCATGAAATATGGCTTCCTCCATTGTCCCAGTGGTTGGGTTTAGCTCATGATATACATACTCTCAAAATAATTATTCATGGCTCAAAAGTGTGTGAAAAGAAGAAAAAATAATAACACAGATGGTTGGCAATGGTGTAATGGTGTTGCAAACCACTGTTCTCACTGTTACAGAAGAAAAGTGTTTTCAGCTGAAGATAAATGTTGCAGATGCTAAGATATCTGTTACAGATGGGTTAAAAAAACCGTTGGAGCTGAAGATAAACATTTCAAAGCTGAAGATCAATGTTACGAAACGGTTGAAGAAACCGTTGCAGCTAAAGATAAACATTGCAAAGCTGAAGATATACGTTGCAAAACGGTTGAAGAAACCGTTGCCTTTTCTCTGTTCTTCGTGTTCTTCAGCAGAGAATTTTCCTGAAATGATTTTTCTTCTTCTGTTTAGCTTCTTGAGCTTGACCCAACCTCTCTCAATCTTTTCTGGACTTGATACAACCTTTTTGTATACAACAGAGCCCTCAAATCTCGAGGGAATCTCTGTTTTTTTCAATTGAAACTTTCAGGGGTTTTCTCCCCTCCCCTCTATCCTCTGATCTGTCGATCCCTGACTCACTATTTATAATTCTTAGACCCTCCAAATTCGAAAAGGATATTTACCCATCAATTCTAAACCAATCCAAACTCTAAAAACACGTTTTAATTCTCCAAGTCCGAGTAAAACTCTTTTCTCTTTATTCACGACAATAACCTATTTCCGGCTATTTTCATGGCTTGAAACTCTTGTTTTTGACGCATATATCATGTGAGAAACGTGTTATGAGTTTGGTATATCTAAACCTCCTTAAATCCCATAAATTCCAGTTCCCAAACATATCAGGAGAAGCTTCGCGTGTAAAGAAACTTCCCGCCATTTTTCAATTTTGAAACAAAGAAGGGGGTGCCCTTAATCCATCTGATGGGAGCCTTTGTCAATTCTGCCAAGTGTCTTTAGTAATTTTTGGGTGCCTTTAACACTTTTGAGCTAATCTTTCCACAAATGTTTATTTTTTAAAAAACACCTACAAACACATACAATAACACAATAAGTGCCAAATTGAGCACTAACGAAATAGATAATTACGGATAATTCAGACACAAAAATGTGTCTATCAAATACCCCCAAACTTATTATTTGCTAGTCCTCGAGCAAATCTAAATAAAATAAAATGACAATCCTAACTCACTTTCGCAGGAATCGCGATTGCACTTAGCGTGTGCAACAAGCCTTTAAACCCATAAGTGTCTCTATCGGACGAGTGTTATCTCGTGAGGTTTTACAAGAGGTATACCCACAAAACCTTCTACTCCGAACCCTAGATACCTGTGAACGATTGAGGGTAAACACTAAACAAGCTATTTAGTTGGCATACTAAATTCTTCGGCTATGGGAATCATTACCCGATATGAGTCCAATTGTTGTACACGAGTTAGCAATTAGCATATTAAAATTCATATATAAAAAAACAAAGCTCTACTTAGATATTCGTTCAACCACTATATTTAGAATCTATCAAAGTTCAATCATATGAATAGATTTAGAAGATGAATATAGACAAAATGAAATTTGCGCATTTTGACTAAGGTGAACGGTGTTTCCCATATCTGTCTGAAGGTCAGTTCCAGGATGAATCCTAATGGATTGAGATACACTCCCACTGGTCTTACTCCTTATACTAATATCGACTCAACTGGTATATACAAGGGTCCAAGTGACCGATTTATTAAAAACAAAACAATTATTTATTATTTAAATGTAATGACAACATGATTGGATCAAATGAATCCAAACGCATGATCCTTATTAGCATCTTACATGATAGTTTTTATGGATCATGTATTCCACGCTTGCTTAGGCGACAAAGACAGGGAGAACACACACATATTGCTATCAAAGTGTCAATACTCGATGCTAGGATTAACCTAATTCACAAAGTGTAAAATGTTCACTAATTTACACCTTGAGAGCTTATTCTTGGTGGGTTAGTTGGATAGAATCTGGTAGTCGAGCACTTCCGTATCCAGTGAAATAAGGAATTCCAGGTGTAGCAGAACTTATTGCTATTATACGGCTGGTAACAATATAAATTCAACAAGAAATAAACTTGTATGATTAAGTTTCGGTTCAGTGGCTGCGAAGGATTCCTTATTCATCTTTCTTCTTATTGTTTGAAATAAATTCTTATTATTCGCTTTTTATTATTCACTTTCGTTCAAAATCTGGGCCCCCCCCCCCCCCCTTTTTGGTTACTCTATAACAACGAGAAACTCACTGCTCTTCGTGGGAACGAACTTCTTGCCATATATTACCAGTTAATTCTGTGGACAGAAGTAAATTAATTTGTTGTGTAAACGACGCACATCAAATTTTGGCGTCGCTGCCGGGAGCAGTCGGTAGTTTTTAGTTCTTTTGTTTTTATTTTATTATTTTTTAGTTTTATTTATTTTAAATATCTTAGGTATCTATTTATCAAATTTTATTTTCTAGATTTTTAGTTTTCAGGTACTTAATATATGGCACCTAAACGTTGCGATTACCGAAGTTGCGGAATTCAAACTCGCAAGTAGACAGTACTACAAGAACCTCAGTTTTTGCTACAAGATCCACCTGTAGAAGAGATGGCCGATCCTATACCACCTCCACCTCCAGAAAAGAATACGTTGAGAGATCTAACATCCCCATGTTTGGACTCTCAACCACTGTGTATTACTCTGAATGACACAATGGAAATAAAATCAAACCTTTTTCATTGACTTCCTAAGTTTAAAGGACTTTCAGGTGAAGATCCTAATCGACATCTGCAACAGTTTCAGAATACAATACGAAGTTTGAGAAAGAGTGATGACGATTCTGACAAAGCTTTCCTACAAGCTTTTCCGTTCTCACTGGCGGACCAAGCAAAATCTTGGTTATACTACCTTCCTTCCGAAAGTGTTACCACATGGACCAGAATGAAAAAGATATTCTTGGAGAAGTATTTTCCTTCTTCTAAAGTTGCATCTATTTGTAAGGAGATTAGTGACATTCTGCATATTTCTAGAGAATCTTTGTATGAGTACTGGGAGATGTACAAGAGATTGTTGGCGAGATACCCACGCCATCAGATACCACCACAATTTATCATGAGGCACTTCTATAAGGGGTTTCTACCGCATGTGATGCACTTGATTGATGCTGCTAGTAGTGGTACGTTAGTGAATAAAACTATCGAGGAAGCTACAAGTTTGATTGAGAGCGGGGCTGCAAACACGTATCAGTTTTACACTAGAGATGCATCGAAAGTTCGAAAAGTTAGTGATAAGAGTGATTTTTTACACATGGAACAACGAATGGGTAATGTGGAAAAGATGATCCGACGGATAGATTCTGCAGTTGTTCCTACATACGAAGACGATGCATAGGTGAATGCTATATTTCATAATCAAAGGCCCAGGTATGATCCTTATTATACCTACAATCGCGGTTGGAAAGATCACCCAAATTTTAGTTATGCGAACAAGCAAGCTGCAGCTCCTATGCCACAAGATTATGGGAGACAGACTGGTTTTCAACAACCATAATTCCAACCTCAGCCTCAACCTCAACAACAAACTCATAACTCCAACTTAGAGGAGATGATGAAGGTTATGATGCAGAATCAAGATGCAATTCTGAAGAACCAAAATATGACGATAAAGGATATTCAGATATAAATGGGGCAATTGCGACCGATGTGAATTTACTGAAGGAGGAAGCTTCGACAAAGTTGCCATCACAACCTGTTGTAAACCCGAGAGAACATGTTAATGCAGTGACCTTAATAAATTGAAGGAAAGTTGAAAAACCACAACAACAACAGAAGGTTAATGGTCACTTAGAAAAGGAAGTAGAGGAAGAAATCGTGCCAAAGGAAAAGCCAATCTCAACCGGCCAACCTAAGGATATGGTGGCTCTTTTTAATACTCCACCACCTTTTCCTAGTCGTTTTTCCAATCCTAAGAAGGAATCTCAATACAAAGAGATTTGGGACATCTTTAAGCAAGTCCAAGTGAATATTCCACTCATTGAAGCAATTAAGAAAATTCCCTGCTATGCAAAGTTTTTGAAGGAGTTGTGCATGAACAACAAAAATTTAAACGGTATTGAAATTATGAGTGTAGGGGAGAATGCTTCGACATTTCTTCAAAATAAAATCTCACCTAAATTTAAAGATCCTATTAGTTTCACGATACCGTGCACAATTAGTAAAACCAGGTTTACACGAGCTTTGCTAGATTTAGGAGCTTCTGTTAATATTATGCCTACTTCTATTTATGATTCTCTAAATCTTGGTCCTCTTAAAGAGACCGATGTAGTTCTTGAACTTACTAACCGATCTAATGTTTACCCGAAAGGGGTTGTTGAGAATGTTTTGGTGCAGGTTAATCAACTAATATTTCCGGTGGATTTCTACGATCTAGACATGAGTGATAAGATTTCATCTAAGTCTACACCTTTGTTGTTGGGTAGACCATTTATGAGTACTGCTGGAACGAAGATTGATGTCCAAACTAGCACCTTGACCGTCACAGACCGGAAAATTTCCGCCTCCGGCGCGTTGTGCTGGGCAGGCCAGAACTCCCCGATGCGTGATTTTAAAGAGTGTAACCCGACCTTAAAGCCTAACTTCTCGCTGGAAAGTGCAGGTAATTTTTTGCTTAGCACATGCCATTCCATGCCGCAACGGTTCCAAGAAGTATGAACAATCCATCAAATGGAATTGCAACTACCTCATCAAGTGTGGCAACAATCATCTCTTGCTTAGCATTGCCGAGCCAGATGATATGAGTTACCATAATGTCGCAATAATCTCCCAAATTAGATGATATGAGAGACAAGGAAGTTCTTTAGTTGGAGTTTTCACTTTAATAGAGTACATTTTTTTCGATTTTTTTAAAATAATTGCATGAACCTCCAACTTTTAGATATTTGAGAGTCACGTAGTATACTTTTATCTAAGTTTACATACGAAGTTCTAACCGAAATAACTGAACTTAGAAGTATTGGAGAAATGTATTCGTGTTGCTCAGTTGTTGAGAGGCTAAAGATGATAAAAGTAAACTTAAACTGCCGGTAGAGAATACAATATTAGAGAAGCTGATCATTCAATACCCATGAGTGAGGCACCAAACCTTCAATTCTGCGTTTAGAATGTTTCATCTGCGCAAATTTCGGGTAGAATGATGAGCTACCCAACCTTGCACCAATTTCAGCATTACTTTTTGATCTCTTGAGTGCTAATTATATCAACCATGAGGGTATCATCAAAATTGCTAGATATATATTGTAGTCTTGTTTGCAGTTGGCATCATTCTCTCGAAAAAGCAGCAATAGAAATACATAATCTTAACAAGCGGAGCGACATCAAAAATATGAAGAAATTTGAATACAATCAAGGTTTACAAGCAACGGTACAAGAAAGAACAGATTTCATATTCAAGTAAAGCAACAAGACAAGGAGCATAATTCTATATATATGTGTTGAAGACTAAGTACAAGAGCGAAGAAAAGCAAAATATGTAATTTTTTATGAAGTTTATGATACCGAAGCAATACAAGTTGTGAAAAATTAAGTGGTAAAGTCCTTCTCCCACGACCATATTAGTTTCATTTGTTAGTTTGTATTTCAATTAAGTGCTTCTTAAAAAAAAGAAAAAATCATTGAAAAAAATTTCAGAAAAAAAAAGAGTTAAATAAATAAATAAATAAATAAATAAGTAAAATTTTCTAGTGTTTTATAGTATATTTCTTTTGTATACATTCAATAAGGCCGTAGGGGAAAATTTTTTTTATAAAGAAGTTTCAAAAAACAAGAAATTGAGGAAAAGAGTTAGATTTGTCAAAGTTTTACGAAGTTCAAGAGTTCATTATCAACAGTACCGAAGACGTTTCTATTTATTGTGAGAGTGGTGTTGATTGTAGATCGGGTAAGAAGGTAAATATGCATTCCCATCCTCACATAATGGTTGATTTCCTTTATTAGAGGTCATCAGAGGAAAAAAAAGGTTTTTTTTCGTCCCACATCTCTATGGGATAACATCTTCATATAATTTGGAAAGTTAATTTTCCTTCCCAACATTCAACGTGTGCAAGATCTCTATTTTCACTCCTGCCTGCACACATGAGAACCATAAAGTACATCTTTAGAGTGTCAATTTCACAAAACCATATTTGTGAGGAAGAATGCTTATTTGGTCGCTCTCGAACCTGGATTTTTTAATATGGTAATTTTCTCTTAACTCAAGAATTAAGCATGAGAATAACGTTCTTTGGCATTTCTAACTTCTTATTATTAGTGTACATAAACTTTATGTCCTCATATCTCTTTGGATGCTTGTGACTTTAAAGTTGGAGTATGTTTTGTGAGTATACCTCTTGTAAACCATCACAAAACTATAACTCGTCCACTAGGGGACACCAAGGGATTTAAAAGATTGTTGCACATGCTAAGTGTAACTATGTCCTTAACGAAAGGGAGTTGTATTTTACTTTAGGTTAGTTTAAAATATATTGTTTGCTCGAGGACTAGCAAAAGCTAAGTGTGGGGGAATTTGATAAGTGCATATTTTACATATTTAGAGTGTCATTTCATGCTAGTATTTGTTACATTTCTGGTGAATTATTGTATATTACATTTCTTTTTGTTTATTTATCTTTTAGTATGTGAAATCATCCAAAAGAAGTGAATTCGCATTTAATTGTGCAACAAAAGAAGAGCTAAAAGTAAAGAAGATCCAAAGACCAGATGAAACTTGTTTTAATCCGAAGAAACAAAGCTAACAACGAAAGAACGAGGTCATTCCGAGTTCGTATGAAGAAGTTATGGGAAAAACAAGAATTTAGACTTGACGTTTCCGCAGAACTGACAATCCAACAAGTCTAAAATAAAAATTGCTAAGGAAGCATGTGTTTCTACTAAAGGATTCCATTCAATTTAAATACCTATAAAGGCACCAGAGTTTCTGATATGGGATGCCATTTCATTCATCTGCATTAAACAAGGTTGGGGGCTGCCACTTCTTATGACTACGCATGTTGTGTTAATTTTAGCCACCTTAGTTAAGCATCACTTATTCTTATTAGGGGCGCCATCATCTATGTCCCCTTGAAACTAGGTATTGTTCGCAGAGTTCAGAGAACTCCATTACTGAAGCACCATCCGTCCTCAAGCTTTATCACAGAGTCTAACTAAAGTAATTAGGAATGTAAAAGATTTCTTACAATGGGTCATTGACTTTGAGAAGAATTCAGAGCTATTGGTCACTGATTGATCGTGATGAAGAGAATGATTGAAGCTTTGATGAAGTGAGAACTGGCAGTTCAAAACAAAAAGGAGCTCGAGTGAGATAAAGAGATGAATGGTGATGAGCTTGAGTCAAAGATGAGTAGTTAATGACAGTTAGAGTATGAGTTCGAATTGGCAGAGATGAGTTTAGATGCAGTGAGATGGTGGTGGCTGTTATTCGAGGATTCACGGAAGTAATAATGTTCGATGGCAATGAGAGTTTAATAATGGTTGTGGTTTTCAAATGAGGAACTCGAGAGAGGTTGGCAGTGACGAAAAAGAAGGCATGGGCTGAGTTCGATAGTAGTAATGAGATTTGTGTTGTTTATGGAAAAGCTCGAGTCTATGATGCTGTTGAGAAGCTGAATAGGGACCAAAACTGGTTTTACGAGTTTTAGATTGGGATTAGAATTTTAGATAGTTTCAAAATTTGGGAAGGGTAGCAATAGCTGTTGAAGGTGCTTAAGATAGGTCTTGGCGATAGCAGGCCAAGGATGGACCATTAGGTTCTTCGGGCGCTAACGGGCAGAGTCCTAGTTAAACCCCCCTAGGGTCAGCACCAGTCGCCCGATGTGAACGTCTTCGTCGCTTTTGTGACTTTGCGGATGGAATTCCCTAAAAACCAGGAATTGGAGTTGTTTTCTCTCGTTAGTCGCCTTGGTTCCAAGGTTATTAGCTTTCATAAGTTGGCGGCTTCTTAGTATTCTGGAAGAGGGTGGGGAATTTTAGTTGGCCCCGAGGTGTAAGGGTAAAGGGTTCTTTATGAGGTTGCATATAGTGCCGTACTTTGTCTCTTTTAACTCACTAAAGCAAAGCTACTGGTAATGGGTCCCCTAACTCCAACCTAGAGGGGTTACGTTACATGTAGTGGAATCTAGTCTTCTTACAAACGAACCGTTTCTAACCGTATCCGATATTTCATAGGTTGCATTTTAGTGTCAAATAGATTCTATCCTAGCTAAGCCTCAATTAGGGAGAAAATTACAAAAGTGGGTCAATATATCTACTGGTCCTTTTACTACGCACCACAAATCTCTAAAAGAGATCGGTTCTCTCACAGTTCTCAGGTCGTATTGATGACCAAGCTGTAGAAGAAGCAAGCTGTCTGGTCAATCACACTGATATCTTCAATAGGTCTGTCTAAGCCTTGGTTGGGCAGTCTTTAGGCCCCCCCTGATAAAAGGCCCCATAATGAAGTTACTTCTTCCTTGGTCCCACCTTCGCCTAAAAGGAAAGTCACACCTTTCTTCGATCTTGAAACACATCCGAGCATCCACCCGAAACGTTCAGTTCGGGGAGCCAAGTCAGTTTCCTTAGTTAGTTTATTCAAGACTAGAAGCAATGAGGTGTATATCAGCGAAAGGCTTGAGTTGATGGAGGCATTCATTTTCCTTGTATTAGTGAGCTTGGTTATGAACTATCTACGAACGAAATAAAACAGGGAAGGAGAAGGATGTTGCTGCCGTTAAAACAAGAGATGGATAATGGAGATTAAGCGGTGAAAAGAGTTTGTATTGAAATGGGAAACTTGGTCCTAATATATTTCGAATCCTTAGGATCGGAAGAAAGGTTTGAGAGCTATAAAAGGACACTAGGTTACAACAGAAAAAGACCTACCTCTCACGCCAGTTTCCACCTTTGCTCCTCTACAACCTATATCAACTCTGAACCCACTCCACCTTCACATCCACATCGATACCAATAACGCAACAATGAGGAGCAAGCTGGGTCTGATTTGCTAGTTTGGTTTGATCAATTAAATCAATCCGTTAATATTTCTTCTACTAGTTCTGAGTTGTGTGATGCGTGTAATTATCACTCAATTATTACACAAGTAGTATATCACAAAAATTGACAGAGGGATTCTGTTAAGCAATTGTGTATAGAGATAACACTAGTAAGCGGACCGAGCTTATGCGTCTGATGCTTGGATCAACCTAATTCACAAAGTATAAAGCGTTCATTAATTTAAACATTGAGAGCTTATTCTTGGTGGGTTAGTTGGATAGAATCTGGTAGTCGAGCACTTCCGTATCCAGTGAAATAAGGAATTCCGGGGGTAACAGAGCTTATTGCTATTATACGGTTGGTAACAATAAAAATTCAACAAGAAATGAACTTGTATGATTAAGTTTCGGTTCAGTGACGGCGAAGGATTCCTAGTCATCTTTCTTCTCATTGTTTGAAATAAATTCTTATTATTCGCTTTTTATTATTCACTTTCTTTCAAAATCTAAAATAAAAAAAACCCTTTTTGGTTACTTTATAACAACTAGAAACTCACTGCTATTCGTGGGAACGAACTCCTTTCCATATATTACTAGTTAATTTTGTGGAAATAAGTAAACTAAATTTGTTATGTAAACGACGCGCATCATCCTAGCTTGTTCGTAGATCCGCATTATTTCATGCTTCAAGCCCACGTCAGTCGCAAGGTAATATGTGTGTTAACTTCTTATACATCTCCACCTCTAATTGTATGCAAACCTTTACTGTCAATATAATTGTGCGGAATCACACCATGCTTTGAGCACCGCCTATTTTCACGGGTCCTCAAAAACGTAAGCTTTTATCTTCTTTGTCTTTATTAACTTTGAATGCAGCCTCCGGTACTCTAGCTCCAAATTAGAAGGGTTTTTAATAGAAGTAAAACGATTTGTTTTTCTCTTTAATAGAAAAACTTTGCTTGTAGTTGAACAAAATGTTTTGTTTTTCTCTTTAACAAAAAAACTTTGCAAGTACTTATTTAATAAGTACATTCACGATGTGTTCACAACTCTAATTCGTCGAGTGTTGGTTGTTCGAGCACTGGATGTGTGAACCCAGTCGTCACAGAGATTTCACTGTTTCAGAATTGAAAAGCTTTTCATTGGAAGATATGCTCATTGCTAGTATAGAGAATATGCATATTATATTTCTCAGATATGTATTGTCTCCTGGTTTTTTACCAGATCTACTTCCTCGACCCATTTGGTTAAGTAGTCAGTTGCAACTATCAAATACTTGACGCCCCCAGGTGCAGCGGGAAATTGACCTACAATATCCAATCCTCATTTGATGAATGACCACGGGCTTGTAACTGGATGCAGCTCATTTGTTGGCCTTTTTATAAGAGGTCCATGCAGCTGACAAGCCAATCATTTTCTTGCATATTCTTTTGCGTCACTCTGCATATAAAGTATCCTTGAGACAAGAGACTATGCTCCTGATTCCTGCCTCCAGAATGTTCCTTACAGTACCCTTCATGTGCCTTAGTGAACAATCACTTCCCTACTTCTCAAGTCACACAAGGAAGGTATGGTTCCCTTGCAGTTGTTTTTGTCTTTCTCTTTTTTAGAAAATATTACAAATATTTCCTTAATTAATACTTGCAAAAGGTGTTTTTAACTCTGACTAAAACCAAGGTGTGTGTTGACTATAAACTAGATTTATAATACAACAGTTATTGAGAACTCACCTCACTGAGTGTTGGTCGTTTCTTTAACACTAGCCTCCCCCAGTACTTGTATTGATATTGAAAATGATGCCCCTATTGTCCGACCTCTTTAAAGTATGTTGATTTTTCTTACGTATTCTACGATGCTTTGCACCAAGTATTGGATGTATGATGCTCGTGTAGTTGGGACTTGAGTTGAATGTAGTGTGCTTGCGGTGTGGAAAGGGTTTATGATCACATCATGTTTCTATTCCAAGTACAAATAATACTTTTTTCCGAACATAAATATTTTTGTCTCCGTCTTGTTGATCTTCGAAATATGAATCCAACGATAAAAAAATAGCTCAAATCGGACAAGAAACAAAGAAGTTATTGGCGAAACAAGATTTTCACAAACCGAACGTGCTGTCATAGATATGGAAGTGATGACTATGCGAAGTATGCTGACATATCCTAGGATTGCTGATGTGGAGAATACATGACTCTGACATGGGGTTGCTGGCTGGATAAAGAAGCTATTACGGTGACCGCTGACTGGACAGTTTTGTTGATGTGTCAGTAAACTGATGACGTGGAATTTGCTGACTGATAACAAATGCTAACATGGTGATGAGTAATTGCTGAAGTGGCAGTGATGAGTTTTTCGACGGTTTCTACTGCTGTTTCACGGCGTATTTTTGCAGCTCCTTCACGATGCGCTCTGCTGCTGTTTTCACGAAGCTTTCTGCAACTGTTTCCGTGACGCTTTCTGCTGCTATTTTTATGATGAAATAAGACAAGACATCAAAAATAAATAATGGACACAAGAAGTTCACATGGTTCGACAAGTTATGCCTACATCCACGGATGAATTCCCTTGGGGAGAAAAGTTTTATTGATATAAGTGTTACAATGTTTTTTCGGCGGGTTAGAAAGCATAGAGAGTTCTAAACAGATGAAATGTGGTGAAATTGGGTAGAAACTGTCTACCTTTTGAGTTGGATTTCAATCTCTATTTATAGTCAGACACCAAATCTAACTTTAGTTATCCCAAATAACCATTTAGATTTGTAGTCTTCCTAAATAACCACCTGTATTTGTATTTATCCTTTAATATTTGTATCTATCCCACATGTCTATCTTCTGTATATTTTGTACTTATCTTGAAAGATTCTAGAATATCTTCTCAAGATTCATGTCTATCCTGAAAGATTCATATCTATCTCCTCAGGATCCTAGTTTATCCTGGAAGATTCTTATTTATCTTCTCGGGATTTGGGTGTATCCCAGAAGATTCATATATATCTCCTCAGGGTTCAAGTCTATCCTGGAAGATTCTTATTTATCTTCTCGGAATTTGGGTCTATCCTAGAACTCATATCTATCTCCTCAGGATTCAAGTCTATCCTAGAAGATTCTTATTTATCTTCTTAGGATTCATGTTTATCCTAGAAGATTCATATCTATCTCCTCAGAATTCAAGTCTATCCTAGAAGATTCATATCTATCTCCTCAGGATTCAAGTTTATCCTGGAAGATTCTTATTTATCTTCTCGGGATTCATATTTATCTCAAAATGACTTCCACAATAAGCCAACTTGTCTTCCAGAATAAGCCCAGTAAAAATAGGCTTCCACAATAAGCCAACTGGGTTCCCACAATAAGCCTAGTAAGAATAGGCTTCCACAATAACTCCAGTAAAAATAGGCTTCCATAATAAGCCCAGTAATAACAGGCTTCCACAATATGCCTAGTAAAAATAGGCTTCCACAATAAGCCAACTGGGTTTCCACAATAAACCCAGTAAAAAAAGGCTTCCACAATAATTTAACTGGGCTTCCACAATAACCCCAGTAAAAACAGGCTTCCACAATAAGCCAGTAAAAACAGGCTTCCACAATAAGCCAACTGGGCTTCCACAATAACCCTAGTAAAAACAGGATTCCACAATAAGCCAGTCGAGCTTCCATATTAAGAGGCATGTGCGACTCACACATGTACTATTTGATAATGGTACAAGCAGTAACCCCATCCTTTGCTTTTACTTACTTCAACCACATGATTCTACTTTTGGACATGCCATGGACTCAGAAGCCACAATCATCTCCAGCTCAGAACTTCAAAGACGCAGTCACCTCAGATTCAGGCTTTCTCTCTCAACGTCTCAATATTGGTTTACAAGTTGGTCTTCCTGGTACCTGTCCTGTCTCATGGTACATGTCCCGTATCTTGGTGCTTGTCATGCTTCCTGGTACCTGTCCTGTCTCATGGTATCTGTGATGTGTCATGTACCTCTTCGATTTACAAATTCAGAAATCGACAACAATCAATGAAGAACGGGTCAAATCATCCTTCATTAGAAGTGTTCTTCTACGTCTCTACTATGACATACCAGAAGGGCACATCAATCGGGGACTTGAGCTAGGAGATATGGATCTTACACTAAAGTCTACAAGGTCTGAAAATTCACACGGGATTACTAATCACAGATCTTTACTCATGGTTCGCTGACCTATCCAATTCCGAATCGAGTGATTCTTTTTGCATATGATAGCTTGGTCGTTTGGCTTTAAAAGTTGGGGTCAAACGTCAAAATCCGACACTATATGAAACTTCAACATCTTCGGAAGCGAATAGTGTGCAAACTAGGGTTTCCAAACAGGATTCAGAAGACTCATCTTTATAGAGACCTTGTCTGCCTATGGACTTTCCTCTTCTAAGATATACCATCCTGTCAGGTCGCATTGCATCTCCCAAGTAGAATTTATCAACCTTTCTACGACAAGAGCACTGGAGTACACCGCCAACCTCACATGCAGTTCTGATATACCATCAGCTTCTTCTGCCGGTTTCCAATATTTCCAAATATGCTTCCACTAGCTACAACTCAAAGCATCGTCTCCGGGTGTCCTGGCTCTCATCTATTGCCGCTTTGCTGACGATATCGCTAGCAGTTAATTGCTGCATACTCAAAATCTAAGCAAACACCGGAACCAACTACTTGCTTACAAGGAAGTTTAAATCCGAGGCTTAACTCTGCACCAAAGATATTACCTGAAGGAGACAAAACTAACAATATTTCTTGCTGGACACATACATGAAGAATCGATCCAGCTGACTTGATCCTCTATTTGAGATGAGGCGACCTGTTTCAGAAAGAAAGAGAGAAAGCGCCGACCATATCCCCACTTTTTCTCACGGCAAGATGGCATTCCTGACAAGAACAAGGGCGCCTATTATTCCAAGTCAAGTTTCGTGCTAAGAGGAACATATCTCAATCTCGGATGAGACAGAACCAACCAAGTTTCTAACCTGACCAATGGGGATCCTCATAGGCGTACTCTCCATGACCCTGCTGGTATCTATTCAACCAACATGATTGGATCAGAAGTTCAACCCAGCTACGCTTCCCTTGGCTCACGAATTAGAAATTCCAGGCAAGAACTTGGGCATCTACTAATCACAGCCAAGACTCAACTAAGAGGCACCTATCCCAGTACCTGGAAGAAGGAAGCTAAGTATACCTTCTTCTACTCTTAAAATTTAAATTATGCGTATATAATCATTATAAGCATACTGTCACCTTCTAGTGCTTACTGTGCAACATTATTGTACCTCACTAAGCAGGGGACTTAATGTAGATGGTGAGTTTTTAACAAGGGTTAAAATTATAAAATCCTTCTTCTGCCTAGTTGCAGGAACATAGAAATATCCGTACATACTTGTGCGTATACTTCTGACTTCACCTCAAAACATAAAATATTATATTCCTCCTTATATTCTAAAGAAGAATTGAGGATACAATCTCTACAAAAGGCTACAAGCATTCTATGCTAACAATGTAGTCTATAATCTCTACATAATAAGTCTTAATCTCCTAGATGGATTTCCCACTAGTGTAGAGCAAACTTGAGTCTTCTCTGTATAACTTCAAACATTCTAAACTGGCCTCATAGCCTCCTCAATACTCATAATATTTATTCCATATCGAACTAGTCTCAAGTCGCATAAAATTCCACGGCTGAATTCCTTGAACTTGTCTCGAGTGTGCATTGATGTTCTGGTAATATCTACCAAATTCGAGAATATCTAATGCTTAAACCCCAAAACAATACTTTAGCTTAACGTTTCGTTCCCAATAAACTTGTCTCAAATTCCTCCTCTGAGCTTAAATGTGCTATCATAGCATTTTTCTTAAATATAAGCCACAAATAATCTGCCACTCACTAATACAAAAATGGGCTTATGTGACAGTTAAAAAATGCCACCAAAATATTTATGTGACAGTTTTGAAAAATAATTGTAGTGTCATTAAAGCCTCTGTTATGAAAGGGTTTATAAGAAACTGTCACGGAATCATAACTATAAGTATCAGATTTTTCATAAACCTATCGTTGTTTATAACGTACAGTAACAATTTCTAGATAAATCTGTCATTGGTAACTTAATTTATTTTACTAAGGTGACAATTTCTTCATAATCCTGTCATTGTTGACAACTTATGTAACATTTTATATTAAAAATTGTCATCATAAACCCAATTTTTTTATAGCAAACGACTTACTATAACATTTTTTACAAAGAACTGTCATGATAAACACTTTTAGTATGGGTTTTGTAAACAATCCTGGAAAACCACTTTCTATATCTCCTCTTGTCCCTCGAAAAACAAAACTCATGGTTGCTTGAAATTGGTAAATAGCAAAGCTCTACTGACCTCCCCCGTCTTCAAAACCTACTGTATCTCTCAACCATTTAAAAAGCTTACCTAGGGAAACCATGTGTAAATGCATTGTATCCATGAAAAACAAAGCAAGAAATTATTGACACCCTTGTAAGAAAATTGTATAGGCTTAGCAGCATCTGGCTTTTTTTGCTTTAAAAGAGAATCAAAAAGTTGAAAAGTAAGGACATGTTTGTGTAACATGCATTTTTATACGTAAATATGGCAGAAAACTCATTTCTAAGCTCAGACAACATTATACTATCATGAGGGATCATGTCTGTGCGTATAGAGGGGGTCATCCATCACAATCCATGGTAGCTACAAGGATATGGAAGTAATACCTCAGGCATGGATGAAGATGAAGCCTGTCGTACTGTTGAACTTTCACTGTAAGCAATAACTGCAGCGACACTACAACACCCATTCCCTCCATCTCCTCCTTTAGACAAAAGCAGAATCTGTATGATAAATTATAGATTTTTGCTTAAAGTTCGGAGATTACATGAACTAAATAGGAGTGAAATTTGTATAGTGGAGTTTCAGGTTATGAATCATGGATGCAAACTTAAAAGATCTATCAACAACACATGTCTATAATTTGACCATTCTTAATTGAACTTATAAATAACATTAATATAGAACTACAATTTCCCACACCGGGTAGAACAGTTTTTACACACTATTAGTTTCAAGTCTGTTTCAACTTCAGAACATGACTGGGGATAAAAAGCCAACAAATGAAAGTTTTTAAAGAGCCTGCATAAATAGCACATCAGAAGGATCAATTACCCGACCTCCGTTTCACCGGCTTAAAGCATGAGCCTAGTTGTATGAATTTTATGATAGAATTTCATTCAGCTGCAAATTTTAAGCCATCAGTAAAAATTCAAGAGGAGAATCCAAAACAAGAATCCAAAACCATGAGTGAACTACACAAGGGAAGGTCTGTACCATGTTATGGGCATCAACAACTCCACAAGCAACTTGAGGCTTCACAATACTAGGAAGAAATAATTCAGCTTCAGATAACCTCTCCATCATATTGGGTTCATCAAAACTATCCACTTGCATAGGTGAAGCAACAAATATAACGAGATAAGTTTCAGATTGGTAAATTACAGCAAGCTGAAAAGAGTCTTAACAGACCATAAAAAGTGGTGAGATCAAATAGAGGTTCAAATAATAGACCAAAAGATCTAGAGAACAGAATGCACTGTATAAGATTAACCAAATAAATTGTTTTTCTTGATTTGACAAGCATTAATTTTAACAGTAATTACATCTTAAATAGGTATCCTTGGAACATATGGTAGATTCATAGAGGTAGAGGAGGAACTAGAATAACTTTCAGATACCTTTCTACTAAGACGACACAGGGTAAGAGGCAACTCTTCCAGTTTGTTAATAAGCATTACTTCTGAATCCTCCATCCCATCACCACTCTCCTTACCTAGAAAGGGAAGGAAAATCTTGTATAACAGTACTGCCCATTTTAGTTTAATCAGGCTTAGGCTTATAAGACGGAAAATGCTGATTGCTGGTCCACCTAAAAGCCAAACACGAAATTTGATGTCGATCTTAGGTAATGACAAACAACGTCTCAGGGATTGCTTAAAATGTTACCGAATCACAACAAATGGTCCGAATACGACATTGACACAGATACAAAGTTGAAATTCTGGCTGAACATACATTGCATGTAAAACCCCAACGAATATATCTAATTGTTTCATATTCCTGAATAAAGACGAATAAATCGAATTTATTTTCAGTTCCTTCAACCTTTTTTATTCAACAGTATCCACCGGATCAGGTGAAATGCAAACTACATGGCAAAAGAATCACTATGAAATAAATATGATTTGCTAGTGAAACCAAATATTACTGTAACTGGCAAAAATTATCAGGCTCACTTTTTGGCATGTGCACTACCGTTACCATTTGGGTCACTTACACTTCATGAAGGAGAAATTTGTTTATTAATTAAACAAAGCATTAAAAAAAGACAAACATCAGAATAGTATTTCTTACTTTACGAAACAGGGAAAGCCATCAAAGATATAGCCAACCTGGGTGTGGATGGAGGCTTAAGCAGATGCAACTTCCAATAATTCCATATCTGCACGTTCCCTGATCCTCCTCTCTAACTCAGGTCTAAAATGCCTGATCAGGCCCTACACTGGCCAAGCAGCAGCATCACCCAAAGCACAGATTGTGTGCCCTTCTATCTGTTTCGTGATCTCCTGAAGCATGTCAATCTCTTCCAACTTTGCATCTCCAACCTTCAACCTTTCCATGACCATCCACAACCATCCTGTTCCCTCCCTACAGGGTGTGCACTGACCACAACTCTCGTGCTTGTAGAAGTACGAAAGCCTGGCAATAGCTAGTTCAAAAAGCTAGTCCATAAGAAATTGCAAGCAAAAAAAAGATTCAATTTTTAACTAATAACAAGGATGTAAAAGAAATGCTAGTAAGATAATAATTATACCGTATGGAGATTTGAGTACTGAAGTCTAATGAGAAGAGATTCAGAACCAGATTGAAAAAATGTATTACCCATCCCCGAACCAGTTAGTTGTACTGACGCCATTACAAAAATCAGAATTTCTTTTCATAGGTTTAACTCAAAATTACTACTTTTATTATAGATTTTAGAAAGAATTTATTAGGTTAACATTGAAAAAATTGGAATCAAAAAAATTAGGGAAAGAAAACATGAGGAATAAAACAACAAAATTAAGGGTTTCAATACGAACGAAATAGGGGATGATAACCTTATTATAATCTTTGTTGATTAGTTCATCTAATTTGGTGAGAAGTTTGATAATCTTATCATCCCCTTTTTAGGTTCTAAATTAACCGTGAATCTTGTTTCGAGAATATTAGAGCTGGTGATGTAGATGAAAAAGAAATTTTTTGGGAAATATAAAGTTCGATATTGAGAAGGTAACAACAATTTTATAAGGATTGAAACAAAAGATAAAACCCTAAATTGAAGTAAGATCATAGATTTTGGTAAGATAAAAAAACAAGAGAAGAAAGAGATGGATAAACGCTGTTTTGGATCAGAACTTACAAAATTCCAAGAGAAGAAAGCTAAATGAAAAAACGAAAAATCCCAAATAGAAAAAACCAAGAGAGGAAAGCTAAATGAAAAAAATCAGGAATTGGGTGAGAAATTGATATCTAACAGAAGCTACAAAACATACCTGCCATAGTACAGCCCACTCTTCGGAAAAATAACTAGGAACTCAAACTAACAACATCTTGTGTAATTGAGAATGTGTTATAAATGAATAAGCGCTGTTTTGGATTAGAACTATCACCATAGATGGAAATGGAGGTTATTAAAAGAACAGTCATCTATAGCTATACACTTGTATAACAGTTTTTATACGAAACAGTTGCAATACTTAAAAACAGTAACAGTTTATAACTGTTATTTACATCAATGTACACTAATATTTTTCTACAAAAACTGTCATGGTATAGTTATTAAGTAACAGTTAATAAACTGTCATAATTTTTCACCATTATTAGTGTGAGTTTTGGTAAGAAACTGTCGTTTATATCTCGTAGCTTATTCTTTTGTGACAGTTACTTTGTGAACTGTCATGATTTAGGATTTTGAACTGTCACCTAAGCCCAAATTTGTACTAGTGACTCCTCTCGAATGCGTTACTATCAATAAGCAATGCCATAAAAGACGCATTAAACTTCTCAGCTAGGCTAACCCTAGTCTTCTCTCTTATTATTTCCAAGTTAACACTAGTAATTTGACTTAGCACCGCATTGGCACCAATTAGCTACATTAGTGCTAAAAACGCTAACTTTCCTGACAATAAACCTTAGCTCCTGAGAAGTGTTAACTAACCTAAAATAGTCTTAACCAACACATTTAAGCCTAATAAGGCCATAGCCAACGTATCATCACCTTGGCACCTAAACCCTAGCACCAAAGTGTTAACCCTAAATTCTAGCACCAAATGCGCTATCTATATTGGCTAGATCTAGCCTGATGCGCCCTCGATCAACGGCTAAGGCTAATACACCCCTAGCTCCTGGTAGCTCTTGGGATCCTAGCACGTCGCTACTAATTACGATGCGGCTAAGCTCAGCACGTCTCACATCCAGCGTGTCCCAGCTACCAAGGCCAATGCGCAAGCTAGCTCAGATGTGTCGCTACGTTGATCTATCACGTCACCAAGTCCTGTGTGTCTCTAGAAAACTTGGCGCGTCCCTCAGCTTCTATGTGTCTCCTAGCCTTGGCGCCTTCGCATCCTACGTGTCTTGAATCCTCAACGTCCTAGCTCCTCAGCCCCCATGCTAGCCTCCGCGTCCTAGCTCATATGTGTCTAAGGCCTATGCGCCCCTAGATCCTATACATCGCTACCAACTTCAATATCCTTTTCCTCTTATACGCGTCTAGTCATTCCTAGCACGACCCTGAATGACGGCCATGGCGCCCATGGCCTAGCATAGTCATACTTAGCGACTTAGCCACAAGTGCTTGACCTTAATGCTAACAATACTATCTAATTGAAGTGCTAACTTCAAACCTACCTGAAACTATCTTTCTAACTCTAATACAATTGATATTTACTAGAAATTATGCATATTGGTCTTATTCCTGAGATGTTAGCACATCAGCCTTTTATATTAAAAGACCAAACACATTCCTATTTGTTCTAAGTAGCTAGTACTAGTTTTGCTAGCTACTCCCTTCAAAAATATGCCTTTCCTCTTAATATGGGTCCAACATTGATTCTTATACGAATTCCAGTAGGTCTTCTTGCTCAAGGAGCATTCAACAACATTTGGTCTCAAATGCCTCTCAGACTTACGATAAGTCACTTCTGAGCTAATACTTAGCTATTAAATATTCCATGTTACTTTCAAACAAGTATATAACCACTAAAATTCCCAGATTCGACGCTAATCAGTCTGGATATCAATCCAGTGAGTCGTATAACTTGCCTCACTGACTTAGCAAGTCATTTGACTTGACTTGACTTAATCAAAACCATAGTGGCTTATGACTCCACTATTTCCACGAGATATCAAATACAACATGGGGGGATTCTCATTAGGGTATTGGTCTGGCGGTATATGGCATCGTGGTGGTGACAACCCCCATGAACAAGAAGGTAACAAGAAGTGGGCGGTTACAGAGCAGCTGAGAGGATGAGGAGTAGTGGTCAGACAGGTCTTCCCTACTTTCCGAGCACCACCCCACTACAAACTCCACAATCATCACTTCTCCATCTCTCCCAAAGCTCCACGACTTACGAGAAATCAGTATATCCTCTTTGAAATACAAATAAATGATTTTCATTTATTCAAAAAATAAGACAGAAACACACGACAGACAAGATAACCAGTCTGGAAAAACAAAACCTACAAAATTAGTGATTCCTATCAGAGAATCCACTTTTTTCTCCATACATTATCACACTGATATTTTCTCAACCTTCTTTACTTCCCTCCCCTAAGACCTACCCAAATCCTTTCCATATTTATAATTGAAGCAGGACGTGAACCGCCACTTCTTGGTTTAGGCTCGTCCTGTTCGAGCTTGATCTCTCGAACCTATCTGAAAGTACCATTTTGTGTTATATTTTTTCACCCTAAAACAATCGGCGACCACTGCGGGAGATCAACCTCTCGATTATAAAATCTAATTTTAAGTTATTTTAAAAAATAATGGATCTTAGGTATGGAGCGGTTACAACTCCTATCGTTGGTTCTGGTAGCGGCGGCGGTGGTGGTTCTGAAAACACCCTTATTGCTACTTTACCTCTCGCATCAATTCTACTACTAAACCTCCTTTCGGTGACAAAACCATTAACACCCGTAATTTTCGCATGACGTTTACTCATGGACGCGTCATGGCCTGGGTTGAGGCTTCATCCTAAGCTTATAAAGCTTACCCAGATATGCATTAGAGTGTGGATGCCTTGACCCTGAATTATAGTGCTAAGGACCTATTACGCGTGATACGTATTCGATGAGGCATGATAGTGCAAAGGCAATATTATAGCGAGCCGAAGATGCGTAAGTGAGAGTAATGCTAAGGCACTATTATGCCGTGATGCATGATCCAATGCATCACCGAGCCGAAGTTGCGTAAGTGAGAGCATCATAGTGCTAAGGCACTATTATGCCGTGATGCATGATCCAATACATCACCGAGCCGAAGTTGCATAAGTGAGAGCATCATAGTGCTAAGGCACTATTATGCCGTGATGCATGATCCAATGCATCACCGAGCCGAAGTTGCGTAAGTGAGAGCATCATAGTGCTAAGGAACTATTATGCCGTGATGCATGATCCAATGCATCACCGAGCCAATGTCGCTATTTGATAAATACATCATAGTGCTAAGGCACTATTATGCCGTGATGCATGATCCAATGCATCACCCAACCAATTTCGCTATTTGATAAATGCATCATAGTGCTAAGGCACTATTATGCCGTGATGCATTATCGAGAATGCATCACCGAGCCAAGAATGTTTGGCTTTGGCAAGAAATCTTCATTTTCGGCCTTGCAGTCGATGGATGGCCTTTACCTTTCAAATATTTATTTATGGAAATGCAAATAAAACATATATAGGGAGGGAGTTTTTCTTGAATGTGCATGAGCAGTAATGCACATATAAATGCGTGTAGCCTATACGATGGAGCATACTTGATGCTTATCAGCGTGTTTAATTGTAGCTTACCCGAGAATGTTTCGCTTGGCTTTGGAAAGAAACCTTCATTTGCGGCCTTGCTGTCGATGGATGACCCCTACCTTTCTAATATTTGTTTGTAGAAATGTGAATAAAATATATATAGGTAGGGAACTTTGTTGGAATGTGCATGAGCGGTAATGCACATATAGATATGCGAAGTGGCCAATACGTTGGAGCATACTTGATGCATAAGCATCAATATGCTTGTAGCTTAACCGATGAAGCTTGAATGTGCATGAGGGGTAATGCACATGTAGATATGCGAAGTAGCCTATACGTTGGAGCATACTTGATGCATAAGCATCAATATGCTGGTAGCTTAGCCGATGAAGCTTGAATTATGCGAAAGCATCTTTCGATCATGCTACGTACTTAATAATGCATATTTGCATAATAAATAGCGATAGTTATGCACAAGCTAGTGCATACCTTGCGAAAGCCCTCTGGCCTACATGGACTAGGATTTGCTTGGCCTTTGGCCTTGCGATGAAGTTGGAATCGAAGTTGGCTTTGCCTTAATAAGCTTAGGCTGCTTGTCCCTTTCGAATCGACCATTTTGATGAACTACGGTCATGCTTGATCCCTTCAAGGTATGGGTTGGGTACGTAGGCAGTCGCAATGCAATGCATTAAGGTGCAGTACCTTGTCGCTCATATCATATAATTTGGGAGATGATTGTGATATTATGGTAACTCATATCATCTGGCTCGGCAATGCTAAGCAAGAGATGATTGTTGCCACACTTGATGAGGTAGTTGCAATTCCATTTGATGGATTGTTCATACTTACTTGGAACCGTCGCGGCATGGAATAGCATGTGCCTGGATGTTGCACTCTTGGCAAGAACAAGATAAGTGCAGGCTCCAGCGTATGTTCGAAGAAAAATTGATGAAGCGAAAGCTTAGGCTTGAAATAGCCTAGGTGTTGGTCCAAGGCATGAGTTAGGCTTGGACAGTAAAGTGAAATTATGTGATGCTTTCCAAAGGCATCCCCATTAGCTTGTATAGAATTCAACCCTTGGTATAATAAGGGTAAGTTGGAATGGTATGCTAGTCAAAGGCATTTACCATGGGCAATAATGGCCTTGCACCCTTTGTAGGTCAAGGTTGTGTTGGAACGATATGGAGACTACGGTTTGAGTACCATGCTTGCAAAGCATGTTTGGAAAGGCAAATATGCCTGGAACGGTATAA
Source organism: Papaver californicum (assembly GCA_023531435.1). Lineage (NCBI taxonomy): Eukaryota > Viridiplantae > Streptophyta > Magnoliopsida > Ranunculales > Papaveraceae > Papaver > Papaver californicum. The sequence continues at coordinate 7,644,610 of JAJJMC010005141.1, forward strand.
ACGTAGCTTGAATGATGTAGGAACTACGTTTCGAGTATAATGCTTACAAGGTAGGCTTGGAAAACAAAAATTTACCTGCACTTTCCAGCGAGAAGTTAGGCTTTAAGGTCGGGTTACACTCTTTAAAATCACGCATCAGGGAGTTCTGGCCTGCCCAGCGCAAAGCGCCGGAGGAGGAATTTTCCAGTCCGTGACAAATGGTATCAGAGCAAGTTCTGAGAAAACACTAGGGACTGTGAGTTTTGGACTCGTCAGCGAGCATTTTGTATTATGACTACAAAAAATTTCCTTCAAAGGAAATAAAAAAGTTTGAAGAGTATGCCAACTGTTGTGCGAAAATAGGGTGGATAAACAAGGCCAAGTGCATATACAAAAGAAATTGTAACTTGCTAGTTACTCCGCTAAGATTTGGACAAGTTTGATTTTGTTCTGTGAGTTGCCAGAAAACCCGTTTGGAATGGTGGATGGTATCCGACTACCCTTGGCACTAGGACTGATCACCCCCTCACCCGTGCGGCACGGTGTGTGTTGTCAGGTTGGCTAACACCCACTTACGAGTGGAAGATCGTCCGGGACGATGGCTTGCATCCGGCTGCACTGGCATTAGAATTTGGTCCTCACAGAACTACGCTAGAAACTATTCATAAACTCGCGATGACCCTTTTCAACCTATGTAAATTTTGGGGAATCTTAAGTGTATGGTATGGGACGTCCACTTGAGATCTCGTGTTGAGTAAATTCTTTTGCATTCTTGAGCATGTGGTATGGGACGCATGTTTAGGGATCCAATTTGAGTTTTCTCTGTAAAGTTATAAAAACCTTTGTTGATCCTAGAGCATGCGGTATGGGACGTATGTTCGGAAGGTCTCCATCGGCATATATGGCAATCGTAGGCCCTATTAGGATTCTGAGATATGCGGAACGGGATGCATATTCCGAAGGTTCTAATTTGTCCTCACTAACAAACATTGGACCCTTGCAAGATTTCTGTGCATCATGGAATGGGACACATACATAGAAAACCTTAATCGATGAAGCTTGTCCACAATAGTTTTGAGTTAAATTTTAGGGACGAAATTCTTAGAAGGTGGTAAGAATGTAACACCCGCAATTTTTGCATGACGCTTAATCATGGACGCGTCATGGCCTGGGTTGAAGCTCCATCCTAAGCTTATAAAGCTTACCCAGATATGCATTGGGGTGTGGATGCCTTGACCTTGAATTATAGTGTTAAGGCCCTATTACGCGTGATGCGTATTCGAAGAGGCATGATAGTGCAAAGGCATTATTATATGGAGCCGAAATTGCATAAGTGAGAGCATCATAGTGCTAAGGCACTATTATGCCGTGATGCATGATCCAATGCATCACCGAGCCGAAGTTGCTTAAGTGATAGCATCATAGTGCTAAGGCACTATTATGCCGTGATGCATGATCCAAT